>UELV01181859.1:0-22542 GCA_900490015.1 Megastigmus stigmatizans
AGGTCGAGAAGAAAAAATGAACATTTTTTTTTAATAAGTTGAGATTGTAATGTATCTGGACTATATATAAAAATTATAATAAAAAAATATACACAGAAATGTTATTAGAAATAAACAAAGCTAAAATTTAAAAACATATTTTATATATAATGTAATCTGATAGATTGAATAAATTAACACCAAATAACAACAAGTTGTGTTTCTCTGTAAAAGGTTGATTATTTATTTATATTTTATTTATTTTCCTTATTTACAAATTTACAAATTTTTCTTACCTGTAAAAGAAACGACATTAAATGCTATTTATTACAAGTGTTAATAATAATTAATTTTCAATAATAATTCTTATGTAAAGAAATTGCACAATCATTCCGTGGCTTTATCCAACACGTGCTCTCTCTCAATTCACGTTACCTTCTTACACGTTATCTGTCATACCGACGTTCATTAAGAACGCGGTAAAATTCAAACCAAAGAATTAATTCTTTACATCTCCCCCCTACGAAAAGCTGGCAACCGTAGTGTTGACGCTATAAGCAGGTACCAGTTTCGTTATATGAAACAAATTCGATTCCTGTTTTTTATGACCTGTGTCTATTTCGTATATTGATGTATAATAGATATTTTCTTTAGTATCTGGTAGGGTCTAATCTGTAGTTCGTCTAATTTTTTTCTATTTAATCTGTTTCCGTTTTCAACGTAGACGCAATCTCCTATATTGAAATCGTATTTTTTTCTATTTTTATTGAAAACTTTTTCATTGTATTTATGAGATTGAATAGATTTTTCAAATGCTAATTTTCGGTCTTCTTCCAAATTGAATTCCGTATTGTTTTTTAATTCCATCGGCAGTATTTGAACGTCCGCCCCTTCCAACAAATATCTTGATGCAAATCCTGTCGATGTGTGCTCGACTTCGTTGTATATTTTCGTGCACTCCTGAGCGATTGTCGTCCATGCCGTTTTATTTTCTTTATGTTGATTAATCTTGCATCTAATTTTGTTAACCAAGGTCTGGTTTAGTCTCTCGTTGAGTCCGTTGGAAAAAGCTGAATTCACAGCTGTAAAGACTAATGGTATATTTTTATCTGTCAGAAAATGTTTGAACTCTTTGGAATTGATCCCCGCGTATTGGTCCGATAAAATCATGCCAATTTCGTTCAAGTTTGGAGTTTTTTTTAGCAATTTAATAAAATCTGATGCACTTTGAGTTTTAGATGTTATTATATATGCATACCTGGTGAAATGGTCGACTAATAGATGGAGGTATTTTTTTGTTGATATTCTTCCTCCAAAACCACCTATAGTGTCTATAGAAACTATCTCAAAGGGACTGGTAGCTGGACCTAATTGCGACATCATACCAAAATTTCCCTTCCTTCTTGACTTGTTTTTTTATGCAAGTATCACAATTCTTGCATATTTCTTTTATGTTTTTAGACAAATTTTTTGCTGTATATAGTTTACTTATTTTATTCTGTATGTGTCTGACACCAATATGACAGTACTTTTCATGGATTTCTTTTACAAAATTGATACTACATTCTTATGACAATATTATTTTTCTGTGTTTTCTAAATTTTTTATAATATATTCCGTTTTTGACAAGAAGTTCATTTTTTTTGTCTTTAATTTCTTCGTTTTTCTTTTGATCTTGTTTTATTTCTTCTATGTTAATGAAGTTTACAACCTTTAATGCATCCTCTGTATTTTCGTATGGATCTAATACAGGGTTTCTGCTTAAGCAGTCTACTTCAACATTGTTTTTTCCAGGAGAATATTTTATTGAAAAATCATAGTGCGATAAATACGAAGTCATTTCTCCGAATTCTTCATCTGTACGTGCTTTTAAATTGAGATTTTCCAACGGTTTATGGTCTGTTTATACTATAAACTTTTTACCTGTTAACCAAAATTGCCAGTACTTCACAGCTTCTTTAATTGCCAAACATTCCAAATAAATAGCTTTTTTCTTTTTTTGCGCCATGTTGAGTTTTTTGGAAAAGTAGGCAACCTGTTTTTCTTCATTATTTACTTGTGGTTGTTTGAGAATGGCTCCGACACCTTTTATGCTTGCGTCAGTGTATATGTGAATAGGTAGATCAGGATCAAATATTTCTCTGATCGGGTTAGTACACAACAGTTTTTTTATCTTTTCAAACGATTCCTGGCATTCATTATTCCAATTAAATTCTTGTCCTCTTCGTAGCAAGTTATGTAACGGATCCAGTATGACTGCCGCATTTGGTATATAATCATGATAAAAGTTAATTTTTCCTAATAATTACCGCACATTCTTTTGTGTTTTCAGCGTTGGAAAATTTTTAATAGATATCAAATTATCTTTTAAAGGCTGAACTGTATTGTTTTTAATTATATGATCTAAGTATTTTACTGATGGTGATGCGAATTTACACTTTGTAAATTTTAGTCTAAAGCCTTCTTTTTTTATCGCATTGATAAGCAGAGTTAAATGACTTATATGTTGTTCAAACGATTTAGAGAATACCAGAATATCGTCGATGTAATTTACGGCAAGATTCGTTAGATTGTTCCTTCTAATTATGCTACTCAATATTCTTTGAAATATTGCCGGTGCTGTTTTAAGGCCAAATGATAGTCATGTCCATTGAAAATGCCCCTCTTGAGTAACGAATGCCGTTTTTGGTCTGTCTGTGATTTTTAGGGGTATTGTCCAGAAAGCCGAATTAATATCGAGGGTTGAGAAGAACTTGCAATTTCTTATTTTTGCCATCAGATCTTCTATTCTTGGGAATGGCTGTGACTGTGGTATTATAAGTTTATTCAGATCTCTAAAATCTGTGCACAACCTGGATTTTGTATCTTCGTCCCTTTTGTAGGCAAGCGTCACTGGTGCCGTAAATGGGCTGTAAGACTCTTCTATTAATTTGTTTTCTAGTAGTTTAGATATTTGTGCCTCAATTTCTTTTTTATCATCTATCGAGCACCTGTACGGCCTCTTGCTACAAAATTTATCCGAAGATAGTTCAATATGCGCTTCATAATTAGTCACAGTCCCAACATCGTATTTGTCTTTTGCAAATACAGATTTTTGTGACAGTATTAAATCATTTATTAATGATTTTTGTTTTTCATTTAAGTGATCAATTTCTACATTAAAATTATTTACTTCTATATGCTCATTGAAATTGACTAAAAATTTATTTGAAGAATGTATCATTTTATTCTTTAGATCACTTTGATCTTTTAAAGAATCTTGTTTTTCTTCTATATTTCTATTATTGATATCTTTTATTTTTGATTCATTTGTATTTTCTTTGTTTACTTCAGGAATCTTTTGTGAAATATTAAGATTTTCATCCTGTCTCAAGCAAAACATTTTTATACAGTCTAATCCAATTAGGAAATCATCATTAAAAGATTTGCTATCTATAACAAAAATATTCATAAATCTTTCTAAATTAAAAATTTTTATTTTTATTTTTATCATTCCAATTGCTTTTCCTACACCATTGACCATTTTTATACCAGGCTTGAAGTTTGACTTATTCTTAAATTTCACTAACTTTGCATTTATTAAGGTTATATTTGAGCCTGGATCATAAATGCCTATGATATCTAATTTATCCTCTAATTTTAGGTTAACTTTGATCAATGGTGGGTTTATTAGTTTTTTGGATTATCATCTGAGAAGTCACACTCTAACATGGCATTGTTTATTATCTTTGAGTCATCTTGATCTTCTTTAGTCTTGAACCAGCATTTTTCTTCTGAGTGAAAACGTGTTCCTTTTTTTAATTTTTCACAAATGCCGCATTTCTTTTTAGTTGAGTCTGCTTTTTTTTCAACATTCTTTTTTTTCAACATTCTTTTTTTTTATCATTAAATGTTCCAATTTTCCAAGTTCATTAAAAAGATCTTGAGTCTCTTGTATATCCTCTCTATTGATCTTATCTGTTATGAAATCTGGTAAGCTTGCTGCAATGACATCAACTAACGTTCCCTGGTCTATAGTACTTCTCAATTCCAGCATGAGTCTTTCCTTCTTTATTGCATAATCTAACAGAGAGCCTATTTTATATTTAAAATTTAAAGCGTACTTACTAGCAGACCAGCCTTTGTTTGTAAATGTTTCACAGAAGTTCTTCTTCCAAATATTCCATTCTGAGTTTAAGGTTAATTTTATTAGCATGGATTCATACCAATCCACACAAGATTTATCCAAGAATAATCTTAAAACTTCAATTTTTTCTTTGTCCTCTGTGATATTAAATCTATTGCATTCTTTCTCGAAATTATTGCACCAGTACCAAGTACTTGACTGTTTTTCAAACTTTGTGAGAACAAATCTCAGCTAATTTTTTTATGCTGTGTTCTTGTTTTATTTTATTTTCTTGCAATATTTGTTCTAAAATTTTTGTTAATGGTGAACCTTCTTTAATTAATTCTGTGTTCTCTTGTATATTTGAAACTTCTTCTAAATATTCATCCTCAAAAATAATATTATCTATCTCATCTAGGTATGTTTCTTTTAACTCTCTTGTTAAAGAAATCCAAACACTTCTTGTTTGATGTCTCTTTTTAAGAGATTTTTTTATACCTCCAAAAGTTTTTGTTGCTGCTACAACTTTATGCTGTGATGCAGCATCCAAATGTTCGGGTATCATAAATGTTTTATTTTCCTCTGTGATGATTGAGGTTATGGCAATATAATTTGATTTACCATCTTCAGTAGGCTTTACCTTGAACACAAATTTTAATTTTTCCATTTCGGTTTTATTATTGTTCTTGTTGCCAATACCAAAAATGTCGTTTTATAATGTAATCTGATAGATTGAATTAATTAACACCAAATAAGAACAAGTTGTGTTTCTCTGTAAAAGGTTAATTATTTATTTATATTTTATTTATTTTCCTTATTTACAAATTTACAAATTTTTCTTACCTGTAAAAGAAACGACATTAAATGCTATTTATTACAAGTGTTAATAATAATTAATTTTCAATAATAATTCTTATGTAAAGAAATTGCACAATCATTCCGTGGCTTTATCCAACACGTGCTCTCTCTCAATTCACGTTACCTTCTTACACGTTATCTGTCATACCGACGTTCATTAAAAAAGCGGTAAACTTCAAACCAAAGAATAAATTCTTTACATATATAAAAAGAGTATTTATTATTAAATTTTTTTATTCTGAGTCTAATTCGGAATCTGTAGATGAATCTGAACATTCAGTACTGATACTAGTGTTAGTGGTATCAGAAAGTAGGTTTAGAACGGTCTGAGGAATCTTTCTCTTGAATTTCATTGGCTGAATATCTGATAATGATATAAGTGGATTAGAATGAAGAAGAAACCTATAAAAAATATCTCTATTTGTGCTGATTCTTGATGTTTTACAACTCTATGCCTTTCTGTATAATCTTACAAGTTTGTGAGAAGATTCAAGTACCTCTTCTGTGAAGCATCCTATAGGTCTTATTCAAATGAAGCCTTCAGTCGAAAATTTGAACTCAAAGACAGAAAATTTATTTTGACTTTGGTACCATTCCTCTACAAAATAACAGAATTGAGATGTGTAGGGATAAAAAACGGTGAAGACGGAGATTCCTCAATATTAATAAAATGAAGCCTACGTTAGCAAACTCAGACTCTTTGTTTTTACATTGCATTCCGCAGTTCATGATACTAAGTGTCCAGACATATCTTTGTTTTATCTATAATAATAATTTTGGTTACCACACAATATTCTCTGAAGCGTGAAGAATATCTGTCTTCTCTGTTTTTTATATTTACACATCCCCGTTCTGTGTGTATGTGACCGATTTTGATGTGTTACTGTAATAAGTATAATCAATTATCAATAATAATGATGATCCTTGAGGATGGTGGCGAGTATTACATTCTTTCATGCAAACGCGAATCAAAACTCTTCCTTAACCCATTAACGACCAAGACCCCGAATTTTCAACAACTTTTTCAAGGCTTTTTTCATCTAAAAAAAAGGTTTGAAAAAATTTGAAAAAGATCTTATCCGACGTATTTTGAGCTGTTCTTTCGAATGGTGATACCGATTTTTTTGTTAAAATACTCCTGTAAAAAAATATGGCGTTTTTTTTCACGAAAAAAAGTTATAAAATTTTGAAATTTTCAACTTTATGAATTTTTTTTATAAGGAAAATACAATGAGAATAATTCAAAATACTGCAAAAAAGTGCAATCGATGTTCAAATATTACGGGAAAATTTTTTTCATGATGCTAAAATATTTTTAACCTCTTGAAAATGGCCATATTTCGCAAAATCCCAATTCGGTCGTTAATGGGTTAAAGAGGAATTTCTCTCACTTGTATACTTGCTTCTCAAACCATAAAGTCACAAGTTTATACATCTTTTTGGTTGATTAAATAATAATAATTGCTTAAAGGGTATCACCACTGTAATATTTTCAAAAAATCAATTTTTTTTTGCTTAAAAGATGCTTTGAACCTTCTAGAATATGTGACAAAAAGTCAATTACCTAAAAAAAAACTTTTTGAAATTTCGAGCTCTAAAATCATTGAGGAAAGAAAATGAAAAAGGAAGTTCGAATGTGGAAGGGCAGCTTTATGGTCCTGGGTTCGCAGATCAATGATAAAAAATTTTAATCAGTAGAATTTTTCATTTTCTCATGTCTAAACACATTTTAAAACTTTAAACGCGTTTTTCTCGAACCACGATTTTTTGAAAAGGCTCGTAGCATAATTCCAACTATTTTCATGCTTTCGATCTTAAAATTTAACTATATCTTTATAATAACATTTCGACGGCAACTACATAGGGGATTTTTGATAAGTTGATGTAAACATTAGTTATTAACAAATTATTGCTCTTTTTTTTGTCGAAAATCGAAAACGCGGCATTGACGTTTTTTTAATTAAACTTAAATTAAAGTGAAGGTATAACCTAGGCAAGTATGCTTTTTTAACGAACCTTATCAATATTATTGCATAAATTAATGAGGACTAATGACACAGGCCCACAAACAACAAAAAGTACCCTGAACTGCAGTTGAGACCACCTTCTAAACACGAATTTGAAATAAGAAATAAGGGTCGCCCTGCGTATTATCGAGATAACTAAAAAAACGAATTTCGAGATATCTTAAATTACGAAGTTAAAATTTTTTCATTTTTTTAGCAAGTGTTTATTATGAAATACTCAACGCGCCCTTCAAAATTCATTTCTAATCACCTCCATACGATTTTTCTTCTGCGAGATATGCCGATTTAAAGTTACCAAACGTATTTCAAGAGCAAATAAATTGAGCAATTAACAAGCAAGTATGGTTTTGAATGCTCGTGAACTTTCAATTGGCAAATATATATATACCTTATTCACCGCGGAAAAAATTCCGAACCGGGTACCGCATTCGCATTAATTCGGGTCGGAGCCGCCTAGTGTTACCCCGATTGGATGCCGTCCTGTGTATTAGTTTTAGTGCTATTTTACGTCTGTCCTATTTCTTTTATTATACGTTCGTTAGTCCTTCATATATTCGTCCTATAGTTTCCCGCGAAATAGCTTCTCTACGAAGGTTGCAGTCGCGTTCTACCACTCCTTGCTCTTTGTCATCATGCTAACATTTTCGGGTGCCATCCACCCTTTTGTATTCGATCCATCAATCACGCCCGTTCTTTACAATTTCGTGGCGCTACTCTGATGCGGCCTCTACTCTTCCGATCTTCGCATCTTGTCGTAAATTCGGTTTCGCTCATTCGCGAGAAGGTCTACCGGGATGACACCAGCTATGACTAAAACTGCGCTCTCTGATACTGTTCTATAGAAGTATGCATTCCTCAAAGCTGTCCTGCAGTATACCCATTATACTCTTCTTGCGTTTCTTTACTTTCATGCCGTTGACATGAGAAGTTTCCTTTTCGCCGATATCGGTTCTCCAATGTTGCTCATCAGTCTGCTGAGAGTCGTAACTTTTACTACAGCTCTTTTAGTGGCTGTTTTATATGGGGCCTATAAGTCAACTTGCTATCCAGTGTGACTCCAAGACACTTAGCTGTTGATTGTTTCATAACTTTTTACGACCCTACTTTCATTGGTATGATCGTAGGTATTCTTTTCCTCGACTACATTACTCGTTTTCGTATGACCTGGGTGAGTTCCTCTTTTGTAGCTAAGGGAATGTCGTCTGTTCTTCCTTCTTCACTTGGTTTATCCCTCAGTGGGTGACTTGGAAAAAATCCTTCCACTATCTTATCCATGTTCGCGCATCTACCATGATTGGAGGGTATATCGCTCCTAGTTTACGCGTACCTATCCTATATCCTAACCCCCGCGGAACGGTATTTACCTTCTCGGATAGTTCTCTCCAGCACCGAGGTTTACTTATCTTGATAGCTTTTTCAATGTTTTTCGCGCATGCTTATGTTCAGAGGAGACGGCGGTAGCAACCGTAAGCTCTTGTGATCGTTGCGCCCTTCTCCTCAGTGCAAGACAGGCTTTCCGCAAGTTTGCTAGTTCTTCCATCAACCTATAAGACGGTTTTCGCCATCCGTATCTCCTTATCCGTGGCATAGAAGCATTGCATGTTTGCGTGATGAGTTCTATAGATTTTGCAACTAATGCAACTAATGTCCTTTGCAATTTCTATTCGGAGAGGCGAGGCATTTTTACAGTCTTTGCTAGCTTTTTTCGATTCATTAACCTAGCATTCCATCGAGCTTTGTCTTTGTCTCTGATTTCATCTGTTTATCACCGTAAATGTTATGTATTGGTGATCGCTACCAATATATTCCCTTTACCTTCCAGTTGTCGATTTTACTCGCGATTTCCTCTGATGCGAACGCGACATCAGTGATCGATTCACCGTAGCCTGGTCTACTATACGTTGCGTCCGAACCCTCGTTTAATAATACGAGCCCTAGTCTTATTGCGATTTCTGAAAGGGGTTTTCAACGTATGTTAATATGCGGAATTCCCATTTGATTGCCCTCGCATTAAAATCGACTCCTATTACCACCTTGCCCAAAATTTCACTGAGTGTGTCTTTTAGGTTTTGTATCCTCTCTGCAAATTCGGCTGCCGTTAAGTTTGGAGAAAGATGCACACTAATGAATGCAATATTTTCCGCTGTGATCCAGACGAGATCCTGTCTTGCACCGTGATGCCTGACCTGTACCTCTACTTCGTTTCTTACTTATATGAGCCCGTCTTAATTCTGATTGCTAATGAGAAAGACGTCTAGACCTTCTTTTATCGCACTGTTGCCTTGCAAAAGAAGCCCAAGGGTCAACTGTTACAGGCTACTTTTTTCCGACCTTCAGTACGCCTTACTGGATTTAAGATACCCGCAATCGAGGCATCTGAAGCAGCGATTCTCTCTGAGCCGCTGTCTAACCTAGTAATATATCCATCCAATTTTCAGTCGTCCTTTTTTTTGCAGCGCACGGGCATTATTTTCCTGTACGTCCGCCACTGCCCCCTATTATTCGAGTCACAAACGTGTACTTCAAAGTCCAATTGATAACTAGTTTCGTGGATGATCGTTCTCGCACATCCTATTCCCCTATCACGCAATCAAAATCTTCGATTGAGGTTTTGGGAAGAAGGAAAGAATCAAAAGATAATTATGTAAAGAATTTAGACATTTTCGCATATAAGTTGAAAAGGGGAAAGTCAAACCTCGATGTGAAGATGTCTTCTACGCCGCACTCGAACCACTGAAAGGTTATGTGGGAAAAGAGGATTGATAGGATTGGGTTTGTTTCATGTACGGAGTCTCGGTCTAAGGACAAGGGGCTGGCAAGCAAGGAGGAAGAGAGAGGCTTCACCGGCGTCACTGGCACTGCTGCGGCTTCAAGCGCACATTCACTACACACACACACACACACACACTAGTGGCACGTGAGGAAGGGGGGGGGGGAGAGTGCGGTCACCCGGAGCTGGAGCGCTGCCTCACCGAGCTAGTACAGAGAGAAATAGATATATAGATAGATATAAGTTTATTTGTAATAGTTTACAAAATGGTGTGGATGGATGGATGGATGGATGGATGGACGGATGGATGGATGGATGAATGGATGGACGGATGGACGGACGGACGGGCGGACGGAAGGTCGGACGGACGGGCGGACGGACGGACGGATGGATGGATGGATGAATGGATAGATAGATAGACAGTTACTAGTGAAATGACAAGGTCAGATGACATTTTTTGTGAATATCGTGCCAATTTAGACGAATTTCGAAGAAACACGCCAGACGCACAACTGTATTACTACATAGACTGTTTTGAAACATAGAAAAGAAAGGTGAAATAATTATTATTATCTGCACATGCTCACCGGTACACTGTGGCACGGTGAGCATGTGTAGAAAGCTGTGAGAATAGGTTACAAACATGACGAGGTTGGTTAGACTATTAGTGTAGGCCCATGTAGGTTTCCTCGTAGCGTTCTACTGTGTTCATTTTCACCTTTCTTTTATACGTTTCAAAATATTCTACATGGGAATACGATTGTGCATCTCTTTGATTTTAGAGATACGGTCCTAAATCATAACAGAGAGAAAAGGCTTCATATCACCTAACGTCACCTGCTCATTAGCATAAGCGATAATAAACTTTTATTTTATTTCAGATTTACTGTGTATAATGACCAGTAGCACAAAATACATTTAATCTCCTATCATTTCCCAAATTACTGAGTTATTTTGATATTTTCAGAATATAAGAAATGTTAAAATATCTGTAATTTAGATATCTGTAAAGACATTTGGCAACCTTTAAAGGTTTAAAGTTAAAACGCATTATATAGAAAATATAAATCGCTCACACTAATAGAATACACACTACTTCATATGTAATTCCTTTGTAATGCTACATACCATCAATAATTCTACATAAAATGCTAAATTTTTTAGTCTTAATTTTTCTGTTCAAGAAAAACTTAAATTTGTTTCTTTTATAAAAATATCCATATGTTTTTTTATAGTGTTGTATATTATATTATCCTATAGTTACAATAATATTAATTTTTAAATCATTTGCTGTTATAATGCACTTAACAATAATTTTTATGATTCTTAAATTTATTAATATTACTTATTTATATAATTATTTTTTTCAGCTAGTAATAAAAAATTTGAAAAATGAAGTATCAAAAAAGGTACCCATTCCTAATTGTGATGAAATTTTTTATGCTGGAACCGGTATGATTTTGTTACGAGATTCTGATCAAGTAATATTATTTGACATACAACAAAAAAAAATATTGGCTGAAGTTAAAGTATCAAAATGCCGATATGTTGTTTGGTCTAATGATATGAGTTTCGTTGCTTTATTATCAAAACATTCTGTTACAATATGTAGTCGTCGACTAGAGCATTTGTGCTCAATTCATGAAAACATAAGAATAAAATCGGGTGCTTGGGATGACTCTAATGTTTTCATTTATACAACAAGTAATCATATTAAATATGCCATAAACAATGGTGATCATGGAATAATTCGTACTCTTGATGTTCCTATTTATGTTACTAGAATTAAAGGTGACCAAGTGTACTGCTTAGATCGTGATTGTAAGCCGCGAATCCTGAGAATTGATTCAACCGAATTCAAATTTAAACTGTCTTTAATTAACCGAAAGTACGAAGAAGTTTTGCACATGGTTCGCTCTGCAAATCTTGTTGGACAATCTATTATTGCTTATTTGCAACAAAAAGGTTATCCTGAAGTAGCATTACATTTTGTAAAGGATGAAAAAACCAAATTTGGCTTAGCTTTAGAATGTGGTAATATTGAAGTAGCACTAGAAGCAGCAAGAATATTAGATCAAAAAGTATGCTGGGAGAGTTTAGCACAGACAGCCTTATTACAAGGCAATCATCAAGTTGTTGAAATGTGCTATCAAAGAACCAAAAATTTCGAAAAACTTGCATTTCTATATTTGATTACTGGAAATTTAGAAAAATTAAAAAAAATGACAAAAATTGCTGAAATCAGAAAAGATTTTTCGGGACAATATCAAGGAAGTTTATTGTTGGGCGATATTGCAGAGCTTGCCAAAATATTGAAGGTAAATATGCTTCCATAGATAACTTTTAAATTTTTATTATATATTTACTTTCTTGAATTGTACACCAATGCATTTTATTTATTCTATA
Source organism: Megastigmus stigmatizans (assembly GCA_900490015.1). Classification (NCBI taxonomy): domain Eukaryota; kingdom Metazoa; phylum Arthropoda; class Insecta; order Hymenoptera; family Megastigmidae; genus Megastigmus; species Megastigmus stigmatizans. The sequence goes on from UELV01181859.1 coordinate 12,146, forward strand.
TTATTGATTTAATACTCGATGAATAATTTTAATAGAGTTAAATAAAAATATGTCAATAATTAGTACCGAATATTTGCTATAAAAAATCATCTTAAATAGCAAGCGCCTCTTTTGAAACACTATACCAAATTTCCGATTGAATTCGTAAGTCAATGAGTACTTCGTTGGTAAGATATTGGTCAATTCACTACAGTATCGTCGAATATGATTATGTGCGAACTTGAGTCCTCACCCTTTGGAGACAGTTTTTGGCCTTATAATATAGCAGGACATTGCACAAATTTTGGCGAACATGAAGTGTGCGTAGATTCATGTCCGATCATTATGCGGTTTTTTCAAAATAATCAATCGAACATCGAGTTAATTTTAGATGCATTTTTCAACCGAAATAAACGCAAAATTTTATGGCCCAAAAATTAACTTAAATCTTGATTGCATATAATAGCGATTTTTCGTAAATATGTTATTTTAGGGGTAGTCGTACAACCCCCTAATTATGAGAAATGAATTTTCTAGGTGTATAACTTTATTATTTGGACATTTTGAGCCTGAGTTTTTGTGGTTCCAGCTATCACCAAGACCTCTTTCGCATCAAATATTCGATTTAGAAAAAAAATTTCGTTAAAAAATCAAGTTTTTTTTTTAAATTGAAAAATAGGGTGGGAAGGGGTGGTTTTTTCGAAATTTTCGGGCCAGATTCTGAAAGAGCACACTTGAAAATCCCCGCCTATAAATTTGCAGATCTTTTCAAGCATAAATTACAAAGTTGTCCGTGTTTAAAGTTGACGGACAAAAACGGACAAATTGGGTCAATATGGGTTAAGGGAAGACAGTTACTACAGTTGTTCGAGTTACTTACCTCACGGAGCGGCATTAGTGAAGAAACTTGATGTCAGCAAGATATATAATTGAAATCTAATAATTCTAGGCACTTGCAGACAAAAACACAATTGATGCCCCTGCATATTTTCATAAAAAAATTCATGCGTAATTTTACATATATTGCTAAATGCGAGATGACATGCGCAATCATGTTCGCAAAGTTGAACGGCCGTTACTCGCTGACGAACAGCCGTGCTCGTTGTTGTCATTGCGGCATCTCACCAGTAGATAAATTAAAAATCATTTTATTAAAATATACGAGGGTTATTTAAAAAGTAAGTTTCCCTGTGTTGGAAAAAAACACTAGTTTTAGGCTATAAAAATAATTTGACTTTATTCTTTTACTCTTAAACTATTTTTCTACGTAGTCGCCTTGGACTTCAATACATTTTTTGTATCTGTTTGCAAGCTTAAATAAACCTTCCTTAAAAAATGGCGTGCCCTGTTTTTGGATCCACGATTTAACAACTTTTTCGATTTCGTCATTTGAAGCGAAGTGCTGACCACCCAAACTTTCTTTTAACTTCGGGAAAAGGAAATAGACACTTGGTGCGAGGTCTGGAGAGTAAGGTGGGTGGTCGAAAATTTCCCATTTGAATTACTGAAGTAAGGTTTGTGTTTTTTTGGCAGAATGAGGCCGAGCCAAACTTTACTGTAACCAAGCTTTATATCTTTCCCAAAATATCATCAATAGTCCATCGTCTGTCCTCCTGAATAATTTTTTCAACCGCTGCAATCGCATCGTCGGTGATAGCGCTTTTTGGGCGTCCTGCACGCTGCTCATCTTGCACTTCTGCGCGTCCCTCGACAAAATCTATGCGTCATCTTCGCACCATCTGCACACTCATACAGTCTTTACCATAAATAGTCACCAATTCACTGTGAATCTGATTGCCGTTTAACTCTTTTGCAGTTAAAAAACGGATAACCGCACGTAATTCACAATCGGACCCGCTTTGCACTGGTAGCGCCATGATTGTCGAGCTCGTACTGCTGAAAAAAGTATTCTTGACCACCAAAACTAATTCCGCTCTTATCGGTAGAACTTAAACTGAAACTATGATCAACTCAAGTCCGCTAGGTGGCGTCTGAGAGAAACGCCAAACTAGGGAAACTTACTTTTTGAATACCCCTCGTAGAATACCAACTCGCGTGCTCACGATGTTCAATCATAGACAATGTGAGATACACAAAATGGCGATGCGCCCTACCTAAATATTTGAATTTGTTCGGGCAGAATCCACTACCACAGGGCGTATATCTGTCGTACTCCCGATAATTTTAAAAGCAATTTTTACAGTGTGCAAGTTTTTAGCTCATAAATGTTTATTCTAATTTTAAAGCTTTACATTAAACATCACAGAAAATACTTAAATCAACATAAGAGTTGGTGTGGTTCTTTAAAAAAATGGATCACTTACAAGGAAAGTATGTCAACCTAAATTAACCGATTTAGATGAAACAGTAATATGTTATAATATATAAAAAATTAAGGTAAACGTATTTTTCCGTGGGCGGAAAAACACTTCTAGAAAGCGTAATCTATTCCCAAAAATCAACCCCAAAAATGGTTTTTATTTTTTTTGTCTTCAAAACTTAAGAGAATTTATATCGACCTATATCCAACTTATGTACAAATTTGGCGTAATGGTATGAGAGTTATTTCCTAAGTAATTTAATACAGGAAAAATAGTGAAAAAAATCTTGGAGACATCATTGACCTTGAAAATCCCGATTTAAAGTGCTAGCCCGTTGGCAGGTTACTAACTATAATTTCTATTTTTGACCTTTAAGTCACCTTCAAAATAGGATGAGTTTCGCGATATGTGGTAATATTTTTTTTATACGGTGTATCAAGAAACGTACGAATTTTGCAGAGAATAATAATTGCCAGACTACAGTCTCAACCCTGTTGAATGCAGAGAGCGTTTCTTTGAAAAAATTGTCCTTTGTGATAACATATCACTATCAATTCAAAATGGCGTATCAAATATTGAAAATCCTCTTTAAAATCATCATGTATCATGGAAAATTTGAAAATTCTATCTAGATATTCGTAATCAGCGACCCCAGAAACCTCCGAGACACAGTTTTTGAAGTAAAATATGCTTCTCCTGTAAATTTCGATCCGCCATTATGAATTCCGCATGTTGGATATAAAAATTTAAAAATTCTAATAAGATATTCGTAATCAACAACCCCAAATACCCCCTATCTAGTATTTTCCCAGATTCATCTCCATAAAGCACAATATGATCTATATTGGTTGCAAAAGAAAATGGAGAGAGGGGTAAATCACTTGACGAAGAACGCCGCATATACATATGTATATATACACGGAACGTTCCACGTCAACCACGATAGTGCCATGGAAAATAATTGAAAAGCTCAAAAGACACACGAGGGCTTAAATTGTTAGTAGAAAGATAGGCTTTCAAACGTAAGGTGGCATTTTTAAATTTTTCAAACTGGCGCCAGTTTGTAGTGAATTTTTATTAGGATAAGCTGAAAAGTCGGCCAAGATGGTGGGAAACGAGAAAGGGAGCACACACTAGCGATCACTGCGGTTCCTACCATCCTGACTAAGACCTCAGAGTTGGCCAAAGAAGCCTATAAAAGTTACTCAGAGGTTATGATCGGATAATTAGGGCACCAGAAGATGTCCTTAAGTGCACCAATTGGGTCGAACACGAGATAGGTGTCGGCTCAACCCGTCCGATCAAACAAAAACATTATCCAGGTACGAAGAAATACGAAGGGGAAATGCGTCGCCAAGGAATTACTTGAGGCTGGAGTAATTGAACCTTCCAATAGCGGCTGATCGAACTCTATTGTAATGGTTAAGAAAAGTAACGGCAAGTATCGGGTGTGCATCGACTATCAAATAGATACGACATGTCTAATTAGCCTTTGCGTTCGGATAAGAGTCCAATGGTTAAGCCAGAATTAATGTGAAATTTTTGGTTGCAAAGATAAAAAAATTATTTTCTTATAGAAATTTTTTTCGACATTTTTTTTATCATATTCTTGTAGACGGGATAAAAATAATCTGAAAAAGTAGTTTTTGGTGAGCAGAGACATTTTTAGTCATTTGTAATAATTATTGGGAATATTTATTACTCGCAGTCGTTACCGGAAGTGCAAGGATAAAATGGCCTCTGAACTAGACAGATTGTCGCGTAACAGTATCGAGCGGAGTGCGGCAACTTCACTCGATATTTAAGGTTACAGGTTATAGAGCGTTGTTTATTGTTTGATATTTCGTTAATATCGTAACTGAGATGAAGGATAATAGATGGCGCAAGATGAACACTTTCAACTTTCTAAATTATATTTAAATTTAATTAGAAAAAAAAAAATAATAAATAATACACTTATAAATGATATTACATCTAAATACAAACTTTTCTACATATAACAATAGAAATAGTGTAGTTTTCCTTTCCAAAAATATTATGAAGCAGATTAGCAACGTGAATTAGGTTCGCATATTGTTAATTTACAATTTCGTAAGATTTTTTTATTGTTAACTTTCATACTCAGTTATCTAAGGAGTAGTAACCGATAATATTTTTGTAATTGCCTAAATTTAAACACCTTAGTATGTATTATACCGAATTCTACACAATTATCACTATACCATATTGTCTTATTAAGACATATTATTACTAATAAATCTAAAAGGTGTAAAGTACGTTGTAATTAATTGTTGCGAATGTTCAGAGTTAGCCCTCCATGTCAAAGACACCGGTCATGAGTCCGACTTTGATAACATCTGAATTGTCGATAAAGACAGTGGCAAATTTAATCGAGAGTTATCGGAAATTTTGAATTTATTATTCCCTAGTAATACGCTGAATAGAGGGGAGGACACATATTTTTTTTTTTTTTTTTTTTTTAAATTAAACGATATTATCACTCTACGTTGTATATTCAGTCGATCGTATGAGGAACAATTTTGGATACGCAGTGGATGGTAAAATTAAATAAAAAGCTGCGTAAAATTACTATTATAAAAATAGAAATAGTGTAGTTCTTCTTTTAAAAATTTATTTTATAAATGCCTAAAGGTTTACTCGCTCCGTTCGTATGCACAGAGTCACTGATAATATAAAGATGCGTTGCAGTACCTACTCGTATTACACGCTATTGGCGCAAAAAACTATGGATCGAATTCCCTGAACGCAATGTTCAGCGACTCTATGCACACGGCTTTAAGATCAACTCTGCAAGTACATACATGAATACTTCACTAATAATTTTGATTGATACTAACTCCACGATTTTTATCTGTCGTATTCGACATACTTTTAGGCATATTTTCTACCATACATTTTTCCATACTTCTAGGCATACTTTATGCTATACCTTTTTCCATACTTCTAGGCATACTTTCTGCCATACCTTTTCCCATACTTCTAGGATTAGTTTCTGCTATACCTTTGTCCATACTTCTTTGCATCCTTTCTGTCATACATCTGTGTAGAGCTAAGAGTCTGTCTATGATAACCTAAGGCACTCACTCTCAAATATGAACTTTGCAGAAAGATACATGGATACTTTGTTCAGGATAATTTTAATTGTTTCCAAGAGAACTTTTTTGTAACTTTTGTACTTGAAAATTGGATCTGAGTTTACGTCGAGAATGGATCAGAGCGATCTGAGAACTGATCAGAGCGATCTTGAAAATCTTAGCGCATTTTAACCAAGACGAACGAACACCTACTCGCAATAGTGCAAGCCTGATACTAGCAAGGCTATAAGGCTGTCCGCGAGGGCCCGAGTCAGATGTTAAGACACGAGCAAACATCTCTTTCATCATTATATCGTCTCAATAACATGACGAACAATACCAGTTCGAATGACGTATAGAAAATAAGAAAATCGCATTGCAAAAATTACCCAATTATGAAACTAAAAAATATGTGATTAAAAGGCTACTCAGTGGCTTTAACCATATTCAAAATACCTACCTATGCTTGTATAAATTTGAAAAAAAACAAAACAGGTGTTAACTCTCGTTTAAATTTGCCACTGTCTTTATCGACAATTCTGATGTTATCAAAGTCGGTCTCATGACCGGTGTCTTTGACATGGAGGGCTAACTCTGAACTTTCGCAACAATTAATTACATCGTACTTTGCACCGTTTAGATTTATTAGTAATAATATGTCTTAATAAGACAATATGGTATAGTGACAATTATTTAAAATTCGGTATAATACATAATAAGGTGTTTAAATTTAGGCAATTACAAAAATATTATCGGATACTACTCCTTAGATAACTAAGTATGAAAGTTAATTATAAAAAAATCTTACGAAATTGTAAATTAACAATATGCGAACCTAATTCACGTTGCTAATCTGCTTCATAATACTTTTGAAAAGGAAAACTGCACTATTTCTATTTTTATACGTAGAAAAGTTTGTATTTAGATGTAATATCATTTATAAGTGTATTATTTATTATTATTTTTTTCTAATTAAATTTAAATATAATTTAGAAAGTTGAAAGTGTTCATCTTCCGCCATCTATAATATTATCCTTCATCTCAGTTACGATATTAATGAAATATCAAAACAATAAACAGCGCTCTATAACCTGTAACCTTAAATATCGAGTGAAGTTGCCGCATTCTGCTCAGTAATGTTACGCGACAATCTGTCTAGTTCAGAGGCCATTTTATCCTTGCACTTCCGGTAATGACTTCGAGTAACATTATATAATAAATATTCACAATAATTATTATAAATGACTAAAAATGTTTCTGCTCACCAATAACTACTCTTTCAGCGAATATATTTTTCCGTCTACAAGAATATGACAAAAAAATTATCGAAAAAAATTTCTATAAGAAAATAATTTTTTATCTTTATAACCAAAAATTTCACAATAATTCTGGTTTAGCCATTGGATTCTTATCCGAACGCCAAGTCTAATGAGACCTATCACATCGTTTTTATTCAATTCAATTCTGAATAAATTGAGTTCAAAAGTGGTGCGATCATGCGTTGTCACCCGGTACTGCGCAAGCTCCAGTCAGCTAGATAAATATCCACGCTTGACTTGAGCAGCGCTTATCATCGGCTTACATTGAAACTGGAATTAAGGCCCATCACTGCATTTATTGTGCCAGGTGTGGGTCTTTATCAGTATAAAGGACTGCTGCTTGGCCTGTGTCAAGCAAGAGCGTCATTTCAGGGACTCATAGACCGAGTGATTGGAGCAGAGCTCGAGCCATATGCTTTCAGATATTTAGACGACGTTGTTGTCGCAGCTGAGACGTTCGCCTAAACGAGTCTGGTTCATTAGCAAAACTATTTTTTATATTCAGAAATCCATGATCTTGAAACAATTTCTGATTATGAGTATGTAACTGCTTATTTTACTTATTATAATAAATAATAAGAAATACTAAGAAAAATATTAATTACTCAGAAATAAATAAATCAATTATAAATAACTGTTTCTCAACTTTCTGCGCCTTATCGTAAGTGTGCGAATATTCGATTCATTCTGAGGGACGGGAATGGGGCGGAAGAATGGAAATAATTACCTATACTAGAATAAAAATTGTCTAATTTATTCTGATATTTAGGCTAATAAACAAGTTCTAAATAAACATTACTTACTCGTAAGGAAATGCAGTTTCTGGTGTGATTTGCACCGATTCAGCCGCTCGTAAAAAATCTAGAAGTGTTCATTCTTATAAACTTTTAACACAGATTCTTTGATGCGGTAAGAATAAGTTTTAAAAATTATCATCATTCAACAGCCTCCACATTTAAATAACGCAAGTTTATATGCATCTTTTTATGCTGTGAATCGGCCTCTAACTTCTTTTTGCGTTGGATAAGGGGAAAATAATGAAAAAAAACCTAGAGATTGATTGACCTTAAAAATCGTCATTTCAAGGTCAAAATTTTTTCAATAACCATGAAGGAGTCGTTTATTTTCGCTATGTCCGCGTCGCTGGTCCTGGGTCACGATAAGAGCGAAAGTTGGAGTATTACTTCTATAAAATTCAATGAAGCTAATAATTTTTTGCTGTGACATCCAAATTTAATTTTCTAATGTACAAACACTTATTTTACAAATATATCTAACTATACTCACTTTAATATATCAAGTAGATACCACCAAGTTTCCAGAATCTTGATAATATTTGCTACAAACATACCAAATCTAAATAAATTCATAACGTAATGTCATAGTTCCGGTTTAGTTCTGGTTGAATTCCATTTTGGTTCAGATTCGATTCCGACCACTTCTAGTTTAATTCTGGTTCAGTCCTGGTTGAATTCTGGCCAATGATGGTTGAATTCCATTTTGATTTCGGTTTAATTCCGGTCAGTCCCAGTCTGTTCCAGTTCAGTTTTGGTACAATTCTGACTAGATCTAGTTTGATTTCATTCAGTGCTGGCTTACTTCCGTTTAGGTTGCCATTTAATACTCTTCAATTTTAATTCGATTATATTTAATTCTGTTTTATTTCCGATTCAATTGCGGTCATTTCAACTCAGTTCTACTTTAATCCTGATCAATTCTAGTTCTGTCCCAACTTCATTTCAGTCTGGTCCGTTCCAGTTCAATTCTAGTCAGTTCCGGTTCAGTTCCAGGCAGTTTTGGTTTTAATCCGTTTCGGTTTCGTTCTAGTTTAATTCCGGTCAGTTCCAGTTCAATTCTGCGGAGTTCTTGCTAGATTACGGTCGGTTCTGGTTGGGTTCGGTTCAATTTTAGTCAGTTCTGGTTTAATTCCAATCAGTTCTGTGTCAGTTCTAGTTAAACTCTACTCAGTTTAGATTAGTTCGAACTTAGTTCCGGTTCAGTTTCGTTCGGTTCCGTTTAATTTCGGATAATTTCGGTTTAATTCCGATTCAGTTCCAGTTCAACCCCAGTCAGATTTTGTTTCATTCCAGTCGGTTCTGGTCCAATTTCAGTTAGATCAAGTTCTATTAATTTTGAAATCCTCAATCATTATACCTTCGAAAGAATTATTCAAATACTTTATAATTTTGATAAGAACTAGCATCCCCCGTCGCAGTTTCGCCTGGGATTATCACGCATAGGTATAATATAATAATTGTTTAAAAATGTTTTTAGTTTTTTAATCAGTAAACTTGTACAGCTTTCACTGGAAAAGACAATAAATATACATTAATTTTCGGTGTGTGGTCGCGAATTCGCACTAATTCAGAAGTGAAATTTAACTAATTCAAGTTAAAAAGGATAATTATTTTTATTATAAAATTGTATCACAGTTATATATCAGCGCTGATGGATTCCGGTGGTGATCGCGATATAAGGTATACAAAAAGCGAAGCTTTTTGCATGTAAGGTACAACTGTCACTGCTCGCGCTCCACGCTCGCATTCATTTTCTGTCTCTACAACTGGTTCCACTCTTGTCTTGAGATGAATCGCTCCTAGCGAAAAATTTTCAATAGAGAAAAGTTTTGTTTTTTTTTGCTCTGCAACTATTACATTTAAAACTTTTATGAAAAATTAATATTTTTTATGTTAAGCCCAAAAAAGGTCTTTTTTATCCAATTTGAGCGTTATTACTGTTTTTCCACTGATATCTTGGAAGGAATTGATTTTAGAGAAAAGTTTACTGTTAGAAAAGTGTATTTTTTTAGTTGATGAACTTCGATTATTTATACTTCATTATATATATATATTCATTTTTATTCAAGTTATAGCTAAAAATTGGTTCTTCGCCATTTTTAAAAGGTGTGCCATTTCGAAGCTTTTCGATGGATATGGCCCAAAATAGGAACGTTTCTATTTTATAATATAATAAGTTAATTGCCAAAATTTAGGTCCAATCCGTCAAAAATTCATGGAGAAAATCGGTCAACTTGACAACATACATACATACATCCTTACCCCAAAAAACCAGAATTGCTCAAAATCAATTTTTATCATAATAGAAATTTATTTTGGGCTACAATATGTGACTTTTGTAGTTGGAAATTTTTTGTGTTGACGAACATATAAGGCACTAACGTGTAGTAGTCCTGTCTAATAAACTGCTCATTTTATATCAAACTGTACATAGGTGTTATTTTACTAAAGAATTTGAATATTTAGTACTTTTAACGAGTTTATATCGTCGGTTTGGTGAAAAAAGAGCCTATCTGAAATTTGAGTTTGGAAAACAGCCTATCTGAAATTAGAGTTTGGAAAAGAGTCTATCTAGTAAGTATATTTTTTTCTTTGAACTTAAAGTAACGGGCAGGCAGTTCCGTCGCGTAATGAGATTTGTAGATATCTCATCTATCGGGATTTAATGTTCCAACAACCAGTGCTGCTCCGAAACACTGCCCGTCGAATGCTCTACTTCTAACCGGTTTCTAAGAGAAATCGCAATCGCAAGGGAGAAAGACTAGTCCAAGCGTGAAATGAACTAAAAGTTTTTAATAAACAAAACATACGTATTCAAAAGATAAACTAAGTCCCAATAAGTTCTCGCGAAGAGAGAAAAGGGCGCAAGATTGAGAGAGAGAGAGA
>UELV01181874.1:0-14343 GCA_900490015.1 Megastigmus stigmatizans
GGGTTACCTTGGAAAATTCATAAACTAACGAAAGCCGTTTGGTTTTTTGATTTCAGATGATTCTACGAGGAGATACAGATGCACAGCAAACTAACTTTTTTTCGAGGCGTTTCCGTAGATTCGCTGTCAACGGCTGAATTATCAATATTTTTATATGAAATTTTTTTAAAATATACTACAAATGTTACTTTATTATGTACCGTTTACCGAAATAAATTTACTTTAACCGTTTTCTCTGAAAAAATTCTGAAAAAATGCTTTTTTTTGGCCGAATTAACCATAACCCCCCCTTAAGCTGTGTCATCTCGGCTTCAAAAAATCTAAATTATTATCTAAATTTTAAAACTAAAAAAACTAAATTATAGCTTAAGAGATAAGATTTATAGTGTTATTAGTTAGATTTAAGGAAATTTTTTTTATCTAATTGTACATTGCAAAAATTCAAAATGGCAGGTGTCTTAAGAATTTGACACTATTTCCAACCCTTAAGTGCAATATCTAAGCTTCTAATAAATAAAATTATAAAATTTCAAGGAGACTTTAACCGGTAGATATTTATTCCCCGTTATATCAGTCTTGCAACCTTCGGGCAAAGCTATTTCGGACGTAAAACATCAAGTTTAAAAAGAAATCACGCACATTTTTCGAAAAATAAGCTAGAACTTTTTTTCTTTAACTTCTAGACAACTTTTGGCGGCGGCGTTTAAAAGATGAAATTTTGGGCTATCGAAAACGGTATATTTTTCCAGGACATTTATAAAAGAAGTTAGAGCGTCAAACGATAAGATGAAAAAATGGCCATTCAGGACGAAACGGATTAGGTAGGACGACTAGGATTCTCGCCCCCATTACTTGAGTGTATCAAGTGAATGGAATTGTATGGATAGTAATCGGTCTGGAACAGTGTCAGCTCAAGCGAATGTGAGGAGTAAGTCGATATGTGCTGAGTCCCGGGTGAAGACTCGCTAACTTAATCCAGAGAAGACAGGTATTTAATGCAGTTAGGTAGGGCGGCATTAGGTAGGTACGACATTTCTTGCTTACACCCCATGGGAGTTAAAGAGGTTCATAAGCCACAAATAGACGAACTAAGTTTACTATGATTTAATTGTGTACGAGTTTATGTAACATAAAAGAAATGCAAAAAAATTATCATATTATAATCACAGACTTCGATATTCTTTATTCGATTTAAAAGCTTCGGCACTTATTTATATCCTTTAGAATATACCTATAAGTTCACCAGACTAAAATTATCAAATAATGGACATGTGAAAAGTAAAATCTAATTGTTTATACATAAACATTTAAAAAAAATCAAACAATTAAATATTATTTTGCTCTCGTTAATTCTTTATTAACTTTAGTCTGGTGAACACTCTAGAGGAGACAAATAAGCCCTCCAAATGGACCTTCAAATGAACCCTAAATTCGAAAATAATGACAGATTACGCAAAATATACGAAAAAATAGGTGCCGCTTCAAATAAAAGAAGGAAAAATTTCCTTTCATTTTTATTTTTATTTGATCTCGGGTTCTCGAGGTCTGCACTCCAGTGGATTAAATCGTATTTACAAGGCCGTACTCAACGCGTATTATCTAAAAATGGTTGTTGTTAGGAAAAGATGTCCTTGATAATTCTGATACGTGCAATATAGTTTATAAAATAAATTGCAAGGACGGTGACTCACTCTTCATAGGCACGAGCAAAAGAAAATTAAAAAGACGCACCTATGAACATAAAAGAGACGTTATTAAGGGTTCTGAGAGGTCAGCATTGGCCCTCCATGTTAAGGATACTAGTCACCAAATTGGTTTTGAAAATATTAAAATTACTGATAGGGAGAGGAATAAATTTAAGAGAGAATTTTCTGAAGTTTTAAACATCTATTTACACAATAATACTTTAAATAGAGTCGAAGACACTATGTATTTTAAACATCTATTTACACAATAATACTTTGAATAGAGTCGCAGCCACTATGTATTTAAAAAATCTATACAAAAATACCCTTAACATTCAGAATAATAATTAGTTTATTGTAACCAAACTTATGAGTTGGCGCGCACCTTCTTGTCTTTCTTACGTTCCTATTAGCCGCTTTAAGCGGTTGGAATTTTGATCCCCCACTCGCAGCCTTTCTTCGTGTCTTTTGTCATTTTTTTTTCATTAGCCTTTGTTCCGTCAATACTAATTTGAATTTTTGGTCTCTTCCTAAATCTCGTATCGCATAGAGATCTATGCCGATTACGGGGCTCAGAAGAGCATCCTTTGGATTCTCTAAATTATACTAAAAGTTTTTATATTCAATAACATTGAGAATTGTGCTGTTTCATCTTGATTGTTAAATTAAAAAAATTCTTTTTTTTTGGTTCTTGGATTCATAACCGTTGAATTTTTAACTTTTCAGATAAGCTTGGCTTATTAAGTTGACATTTACATTGGGCAATGACAATATATCAATTGACGACGATGTACTAAAAATTGATTTTGTAAACTCAGCATAGGTACGATTTATATTTTTATATTTAAAAAAAAAATTTATATGTTTTTTGTTTCGTTGAGTTGTAATTTAAAAAAAAAAATTTTAGGCTGATGAGGGGAGTAGAGTTGAAAACTCCCGAAACGTTGTGAATAAATAAATTTTTATCGTCAATAAATTAGTTCGCTGCGATCAATAAATACCTTCACCATTTAAAATTATTGCGAACGATAGAAGCAGTTTTTCAATTTCAATAATATTTAATAATGTTTTTTCTTTAATTGCCATTTCGTGTTTACTATATTTTCTAATGTCTGTAGTATTTATTGTTATTAGTAATAGTTATGAAAGCAAACAGCAAAAAAAACGAATTTATATGCCTATGATTAAATCAGTATTAAAGGTTTTGTAATATAAATACGGGCAAATGAGTTTTATGTAATGTTCTTCTTTTTTATGTAATATTAGTTTCATTTTGATTGTGTATGGGCATACAAATATATTGTGACGAATTACATGCTTCTCGCCCGATCGCGACGATTCTGCGTTCTTCTTATTTTCTTTTTGCTATGAATTTATTGTTCGTCTTGACATTACCAGGTAGTTTAAATAAAAATTTTGTTCTATTATTATTTATAGTTTTTTTTTGTTTTGGAGATTTTTCGTTATTTGTCTTATATGTTCCCCTTTATGTATATGTACTATCCATTCCATATTATGATTATTTGTGTAGGTATTGTAGGCTAAGGAATATATTTTAACTATATAAAATTTGTAAACTATAATTATTGTTATTACGATTGTATATAACAATCTGTCATTTCAATATCCTTGTTCATTGCATGGCCTTCAATTTACATTCTCTTATTGTTAGTATTTATTTCTGCTATATAATATTCAGTTCGCATCGTATTTTATCAATGGAATTCGAAAAGTGCAAGTTTGATATTTTAGTTCATTCATGGCAAGGTTGAATGAATTCCAAGTTTGTATTGTGTGTGTGTGTGCGTGCGTGCGTGCGTGCGTGCGTGCGTGCGTGTGTGTGTGTGTGTGTGTGTGTCATTCGCGGAACACGGCTCAGGCTTACTGCCGCGGAAAATAAGACTGCACATTTCTTTTAAAAGGTTGTAACGCTCTACTGGGGATTAAGGTAGGGATTCAAATAAAAAACGAGGAAATAAAATATAAGCTCTTTTATATAATTTATTCCGGCACACATGCGGCAAAGCCAATTTTCGGAGCGCCAGCCGTAAGCTTTACGCGACGAATCTGGTGCTCTAAGCTCTAACCGCACATGCACATTATGCGACTAGCTCACCGATCGAGCTAGAGAACTAAAGATTAAGCTGGAAAATATTAGTCGTGAGGGCGAAGCTAAAGCTATCGCGAGCACACACACGCAAGGATCCTAAGGATACGAAATAGCCACGGAGCAAAAACCAGCACCCTGAGGGCAACTCACCGCAGATGAACTCTGGATGCTCTCACTTGTGGTTTCGGCACGCTTTCCAACACCTTTCGCACCGGTAATTCGCAAACCTCGGCGCAGCGTAGAGTTTGCGTCCGACTCGCACGGCGGATCCTAACGAACAGGTCGAGCGTCTTGCTTGTATGCTTCGTCAAGCAGCCGCGTGTGACTTGTGCTTACGAGTCGAGAGACTAATGTCTGCTCTTGCGAATTTTCTCTGCGTTTATTGAGGCTGCATAGCAAAGTGCTGGAGCTGCTGAAGCTGGAGTTCCCAAGACCTTTCTGATGGACGAATCGTGTGGAGTACATCTACGAAGCTGGAGTGATCATCTAGGCTTACTTGAGGTGATTAATTATGTGTATTTTCTTCGTATCATAGTTAGCTGTTTAATAACCTCCGAACAGTGATGGTTGGCCTGTGTGATGAATGCAATCCTTTCCTTCCTTTCTCCTGTCATTTATGTATGCGTGAGTGTATCCTAGTGTGCTATAGTATTATCCTTTACTAATTTCCTCTGTCTTGCCATTTTCGAAGCGCTCCAGTGATGACTACTTGCCCTCACTTCTCTGGCTTACTGCTGCTACTGGGGACTCCTACTGTGCGAGCCTGCCTTCCATCAATGGTGCTCTGATGGACTTATGGCTGCTTATGGTGATGGTTTTTCTGCCCACTAGACTCTTGGAGGCTCGTTTCCACTTTACTCTCTGATGGTCGACTTTAGGAGTCAAGTGTGCTGTTGGCGAGTAGTGTGAAATGGGGGAAAAGATATATCTGGGTAGCTTGTGAGGGGATAGGTTTCCAGGCGGTGTGTATGCTTTCGTATACATTGTCTGTGCGTTCTATTTTGTTTTTAGGCTAGGCAGGGGTGCGGATGTGCATCTGCGTTTGGAGTTCTCGCTCTTTAGCCCTACGATAGGTGCTATCCGAGGACTTCTTACGTCAACTCAGTCACCGAGTGATGAGTTCTAGGAATTAGGCCTATTTTATTTGAATTTTAGGTCTTTTAGGATAGGGATAAGTGACTGGCCGGATTCCCTTGTCACAAGGTTTAAAATTTAAAATATGAAGTATAAAATATTAAGATATAAGGCATAGGATTAATTTTCCATATTATTTGTTCGATTTACATTTCCCTCTGATTCTACTATTGTTGGGGACAATGTTACTGTATTCGGTTCATAGGCTCTTTTTAATTTGTCCATATGTACAACGTAATTCCCTTTTCTACGATTTCATTCTACGTTATTTAATGCATAATCTATATTTAAAAAATGTACGCATCCTCATATTCGTCGTCGAACTTACTGTGTCTGGCACCTTTTTGCATACAGACCATTTCTCCTTCTCGAAAATGTCTCACATTCATGCGTTTATTATTGTAACAACCTGAATAATTGATTTATTGAGTAATTATAAACAATAATTAAAGTAATATATGATTAAATTGAATTATGAAGTGAATGATTAGGACGAAATAAATAGAAAAGAAAATAAGAAAGGTGCGAGATATACATATCCGCACAAGTTGAAAGATGCGAAATAGATATCAATGTATGTAAATAAGGTGTAAATAGATGAGTAAGTAAGTATGCGTGTGCGCAAAAGACTAAAGAGTCGATGGAAGAGTAGAGGGCGTATGCCTACTCTTGATAAACGGTAGGCGGCTCGAATCGACTCGAGACCGAGCTGATCTGCTGAATCGATTTGGCAACTAGGATCTGTACGGTCGCGAGACTTTTCAGAAATAGACGCTCCGCTATCTGGCAGAGGACTACCATCTTTGTGACTTACCATAAACATGGTGATTCGTCTGCGGGAAAGCGTAGTTAGGGTATCTGAGAATAAAGCATCCATACGTAAAAATAAGCACCTCTCTTTTTCTTTTGAACGAATCTCCTCAACTGTTCCCTTTACATTAAAACTATTAATTATGTAGAATATTTGTTCATAAGGGGATGCCATATGGAAAAAAATTTCCTACTGTACCGACAACCAAAATCTGAGCCGTGCGCTACTTTAAACACGTATAATAAAAAATATAGACACTTCTACCTAAAAAATGGAGAAGACGGAGAATTCTACAGCTTCAAAGAATATTTTGCGATAAAAAAAATTAATTTATTGGTCAAACGAAGCCTACATTTGAAAACTCCGACTCGAAAAGCGCAAATGTTCGTTGACTCTGTGACTTTTACTCTACGAAATAAGAGAAGTAAGATATAAAGGGACAAAAAACGGAGAAGATGAAGATTCCTCATGCTTCAGAGAATCTATTATGATAACAGAAAAAACATTTCTAGATAAAATAAATCCTACGTTTGGAAACTCAGACTTATAAACGGCGTAATGTAATGTAAAAAGCAGCCGCTATTATCACAACAGAGAAAAGACCCACAGATGGCGCTGAGTGCACTTTCTTTCTCTAACAAGCGGGTAAAGTAATTGATATAATAACTATAAATACGTTAGCACATATCTTACATCTTATGCAACATTATGTAAATTACTTTTTCAACACTAACATTATGAGAGGAGATCCACTCTTTTCTGGTTTTTAGTTAACTGAACGACAAGGCAAATTACTAGATCGGCTTTCTAAATAGCACGTGGGCGCGAGCGGATCTCCTAAGCTCAGCTGATCTAGCCTATCTACCTTATCGACATTCTAACCGTAAAGATATAAATACAAACATTATGATCTTATAATAAAAAATAAGGATTCGTTGGCCGAAAAAACGGATAAGACGGAGAATTGCACGGCCTCAAAGAATATAATGCGACAAAAAAAATGAATACTCTTGGTAAAATGAAACCTAGATTCGAAAACTCAGACTCTAGATTTTCTAGTTTCAAATGGACTACTGCCAGCTCTGCGCAACAAGCAGCTGTTGGATCCAAAAACTGGAAGCAGCACAGCAGGTACACTCAGCAGAGCGCGCGCACGCACGCACGCACGCACGCACGCACGCACGCACGCACGCACGCACGCACGCACACACACACACACACACACACAATTTCAACCATTGAGCCATACAGCAAGCTGGACAACGAGACAGCTCAACGTTACAGCATGCTGCTGAATGATTTTGAGGACATCTTCGAACCGAGCACCAGTCCAGTGGAGCTGCCAAATCTACCAGTGCGACATCACATTACAACTGTTGGACCACCAGTCGTAGAACGACCTCGACGCCTCATCGGTGAAAGGTTGGATGCAGCCAAACAGGCTTTCACGGAACTTCTGGACAAAGGTGTAATCAGACCATCTTATGGCCAGTGGGCCAGCCCTTTACACCTCGTGCCCAAGAGTGATGGATCATGGCGAGTCACAGGAGACTATAGACACCTCAAAGCTTGCACCATACCAGATAGATATCCACTGCCAATAATCGAGGACCTCCTTCAGGAAAGTAAGGGCAACGTATTCTCATCTGTGGATCTACAAAAAGCATTCTACCAGATTCCGATTGAGGAGAAAGATATAGAGAAGACAGCTGTTACGACACCATTCGGACTCTTCGAATTCCTGGGAACATCACTCGGTTTACGCAATGCAGCGCAATCCATGCAGCGCATAATGACTCATGTACTCCGGAAGCTGCCTTTTGCGAAGGTTTCCATTGATATCTTCATCGCGTCAACTAACCATGATGAATATCTCGACCACTTAAAACAACTGTTCACGACACTTCGAGAGGCGGGATTGTGGATCGATCCGAGGAAATGCACCATCGGCGCTCCACAGGCCCTGATCTTGGAATACCAGGTAACAAAGGACGGATTCGAACCACCAACAGCCAAGACGGAGGCAATCAAAGCCCACCCTCAACCTACGACGACGACGGAGTTACGCAATCGGCGCTGCATCCCTCATGCCGCCGAGCTACAAGCGCCACTGCATGACCTTCTACAAGGAACGACGAAGAAATCCAAAATCAAATGGACACAGGCAGCCGAGCAGAATTTCATCAAGTGTAAGAGGAGTATAGAAGACGCAGTCGGCACATCATTTTTTGTTCCAGGTGCACCGCTGGCGCTCAGAACGGAAGCCTCAGACATTGCCATCGGAGCAGCACTAGAGCAGCAGCAACCAGACCGCTCATGGCGTCCCCTCGGTTTCGTCTCGAAAAAGCTAACGGATACTCAGAAGCGCTACTCAACCTACGACCGCGAGCTGCTAGCGGTGTACGAGGCGGTAAAACACTTCGAACGGCATCTTGAAGGACGAAGCTTCACAATCTACATTGACCACAAGCCGATCGCATACGCCCCGGACCAGCGGGTGGACAAAGCATCGCCAAGACAAGCACGACAACTGGAGTATATACTCCACTTCAACACTACCCTGATGCACGCCAGAGGAGCGGGCAACGTGGTGGCCGACGCACTGTCGCGCCCCTCAACAGCTACAGAGGACGACGAAACGACAGCCGTGGACACCATCAACATGCCGACATCACTCGACACAGAAGGCATCGCGAAGGAACAAGAAACGGACGACGAACTACAAGCCCTCATCGACACATCCAGTCTCCAGCTGCAGCTTCTACACATCGGCGGTCACGAGATCTTCTGTTTAGTCAAGGACAACACCGTCAGGCCGTACCTTCCGACGCCACTTCGCCGCGTGGCTTTCGACGCCCTCCATGGATTGTCACACCCAGGAGTATCAGCCACCGCCCGAGCCATCGCCGAGAAATACGTATGGCCAGGAGTACGACGCGATGCTCGCGCTTGGGCCAGAGCTTGTGAAGCTTGTCAGATGGCGAAAGTAAGTAGGCACAACCGAGCTGCTTTTGGTAAATTTACAGAGCCCGACAACCGACTAGAGCATATCCACGTGGACTTAATCAAGCTGCCACTCGTCCGTGAAATGCAAAACTGCTTGACGATCATCGACCGTTTCACACGCTGGCCGATGGCAATTCCGCTGCCAGACATGCAGGCCAGCACTGTCGCCAAAGCATTCATGGAAAACTGGATTGCGACATTCGGAACGTCACTACGCATCACTTCGGACCGCGGAGCGCAGTTCCAATCGTCGCTGTTCAGCGAACTCGCTCGGCTACTGGGATCAAAGGTGATCCACACAACCTCATACCACCCGCAGTCGAACGGGATGGTGGAAATACTACATCAAACGCTGAAGGCCGCCCTACGTTGCAGCACGGCCTCCTGGATCGACACACTGCCCTCTGTCCTGCTGGGCCTGCGTACTGCCTACAAGGAGGATCTGCAAGCATCGGCCGCCGAGATGCTATTTGGTACCACGATTCGCATCCCAGGCGAATTCTTCTGGACATCAACAGCTGTTGCAGATTCATCTACGTTTAACCGCAGCCTACGACAGCTGTTCACGAGCATCAGACCGATACCAGCATCAAGACACACAACACAGCATCCTTTCTTTTATAGGGATCTTCGAACCTGTTCACACGTCTACAAGACGGTAGACAGCATCAAAAAGCCGTTGGAACAGCCGTACACGGGCCCACACCGGGTCATCCAACGCAACGACGACCGCACCTACATCATAGAAGTCAACGGAGAACTGCGGACCATCACCACCGACTAGCTGAAGCCAGCT
Organism: Megastigmus stigmatizans; assembly: GCA_900490015.1. Classification (NCBI taxonomy): domain Eukaryota; kingdom Metazoa; phylum Arthropoda; class Insecta; order Hymenoptera; family Megastigmidae; genus Megastigmus; species Megastigmus stigmatizans. The sequence continues at coordinate 9,543 of UELV01181874.1, forward strand.
TACCTAGAAGCTGAGCCATCGACAATCATCGAAAACCAGCCACTTCAATCACTAGAACCGCCGCCTCGCTCAACTCGGCGGGCCTTGTTCGCGGAGCTTCCAGCCCCGTTCACTGGAGGGGGAATGGATGTGGTGCGTCCAACACCGCCACCAATAGCACGAACCTGCGCACTAGCAGGGAGCAGTAGGCACAAGCAAACATTGCAGCCCCACGACATTTTCCAAGTCGGCACTTGGAACACGGCGCACTAGCGCCCTCAGCTGAAGCGGCGGCGGCATCATCGAACCATGCGGAAGGAACTTCCTTCCGCCCGCAGACCTTGTTCGACATGAGAGCAAGCATCACGCGCGCGCAACGAGTCGGCCAGAAAAACCATCTAAACGAGAGCTCTCAACAGACGATCATTCGCGATAATCACTCTATTGTATTTCGGAGTTACCGAGCATTAATTGTAATCAAACGTTGTTATTGTTTACCTGTTAATTGTTAAAGAATATATTCGCTGTGTTGTTATTGCAAGTGCCGTGTTTTACTGTATTCGCCTTAATTCTCTCACCTCTCCTGAACTCAGACCTTTCCGAACTAGCATACTCGAACTTAGTCTAGTAGTCAACGCGACCACTATCTAAAGACCTCCTAGCCTAACGCCCAACTAGCCTACCTTCCTTATCGACACTCTAACCGCAAAGATGTAAATACGAACTTTATGAACTTATAATAAAAAATAAGGATACGTTGGCTTAAAAAAAACGGAGAAGACGGAGAATTGTACGGCCTCAAAGAATATAATGCGACAAAAAAAATGAATACTCTTGGTAATATGAAACCTAGATTCGAAAACTCAGACTCGAAGAGAGCAATCGTTCTTTGAGTTTATAACATTTGCTGTACGACCGTACGGAATTGAAATATGCACAGGTAAAATATCGAGAATACGGAGATTCGTTAGGCTTCGGAGAACATGGTTTGCGAATCGCAATAAATATAGCAGATAAAACCAAGCCTACATTTGAAAACTCCGACTCGTGGACTGCCAAAGGTTATGCAAGAAGCAGACACCATATATAGCAGGCAGTCTGCGAGCTCGACTTGCTGAACAGCTTGGGAGAGCGAGCAGACTTCCTAGGCTAACATCCAACTAGCCTACCTACCTTATCGACACTCTAACCGCAAAGATGTATAATAAAAAATAAGGATACGTTAGCCTAATAAACGGAGAAGACAGAGAATTGTAGCTACTGCAATCAATATTGTAGATAAAACCAATCCTACGTTTGAAAATTCTAACTCGCAGCTCGCGAAAGATCGATGGGATCTCCTACAGACTGTCGTGCGGCCATCAGTTACTAATTGATTTGTTTCTATTATTAATTTTCTCAAAAATACAGATAATTTATATAATTATCTTTATAATGTAACCGCAATGTAAAAAAAGAACAACAAAACCTTGTTTAAATTTTTTTTTAAGCGGGAAAAGAGGAGGAGATATCACCCTGGAGGCACTTGAAACAAATTTTTTAAATTCAATAAAAAACGATATCTGTTTATATAAAAGATATGTTGACGATTGTTTCTCGATCATTACCAAATATCATGTCATGCCCATATTTTAAGTCTATGATAAGTAATTTCGACTTGCGTGGAGTACATATTTTTAATATACTTCTCACTCTACAATATTTTCAAGTACATCAAAAAATCTCTATTCCTGACTATAGTATAAACAGAAATTTTTAAATAAATAATAAATTATCATATAGTTGTATATAAATACAAGAATGCAATAAAAGAGTTTAAATTTTAAAACACGAAGTCAGACAAGTTAACGTCAACGGCCGCGCGGTTTAGCAAGGAACCGTGGAGCGTACTCGTATATATATTTACATTGGCTCGTATACGGCCTAGGACGTCCTCCTCGACTGAATGCGCTGGGCAAATACAGGCTAGCAGCAAAGGATCCCGCTCGTATTTCGACTTACAGTCACTGAACAGTCTCCAAATTTAAATAATGCAAGTTTAAATACATTTTTTCATGCTGTGAATTGGCCTCTGGTTTGTTTTTCGATACCTCAAGAGCTCGTAAAAAAAATCTACAAAGGTTCAATTTTCGAAACATTGTACACTCATTCCTTGATGCATTAAGAATAAATTTATTTTAATTTAATAATATTTTAATGTTTATATCCAAGTACAGATTTTAATTATTAAAAAAGAAAACATCAAATCCTTATACGAATAGATATTCCATTGCCATTTTATATTTGTGAATAGCGCATCGACATGCTGAGACGCCTCAGAGACAGTATTCATACTCGTACAGGGTACGCGACCAACACAAGCCCGCGTCACGCATGTTAGAAGACAGACGACGAACACATGCAATACATTTTCAGCTAAACGAGTAGAGCAGGGAAGGTTAGGCGCACTCTCCTTCCTCAGCGCTTCTGCCATGGCGCGGAAGCTCTGCCCGCTCTAAACCACGCACCTGTTGTACCTAACCTAAAATAATGCACTAAAGTTACAGTATCACTGTATTAATATATCTATTTTTTTCGTTACATATGTGATAACTTGAGCGTGACTGCGAGTGATGTCTAATTATATGAAGAATTAATAGCATGAATATATGGAGTTTGTGTGCGAGTGATGTCTAATTATATGAAGAATTAATAGCATGAATATATGGAGTTTGTGTGCATCGATGATCTTCTTGTTTCATTAGTTACTGTTTTCAACGAGTCAAGGTTAAGTTTTTATATATTTAGTATCTAATATATTCTATTTGCTCGAATCAACATCAATTTTACTCTTATTATCCTTAAGATATTTTTTGTTGTCAGTGTTTGTTTTATAGTACATAAAATTGCTTATTTGTGAACTCTCTGGCACTTTCTTCTCAGCATGCTAATTTAAGGAGGTTCTATTGTGAATAGAAATAACGCTAAAAGAATTATGAAGCTTTGTACGCAGATTAAGTTTTACATAAAAAGCATCAATACCAAGTATCAGCAGACTAGGTTACCTTGGAGCAGAGAAATAAATATTTTAATTTTTCGCTTTTCAACATGAACTCTTATGGAAAAATGCATTTTCTTCGTATTCAAGTAAGTATTACAAAATAATTGACGCTAATATTGGATCGAAATTTTTTTATATGATATAATAATATCTAAGGATTCTGTATTGATTTAAAAATACTTTGAAGGTACCAACAATATTAACAATAAATTAAGAAATAAGAAAGAATGTCACCCAGTATGTGTATTTACTAAATAACCCCCAAAATATGTTCTGTTGAAAATTATCATTTCAAACTTTGTGAAAATTTACTTTAGTATCTAATGAATAATATTAAACATTAAATGTTTCAATTTTCGAAAATTAATAATAGACATTTGTCAAAAGAAAAACATATAAATATGCACTATTCTTTTTTATTAGTTTTACATTTTTTAAATCCGGCTAACGGTACTTTGAAGTTGTTTGAATAATACTACATGTTTGTACATAGGTGCAAATATGTTAATAATTTTTTTCCACATTTTCATCATCAATTCTTTGAGTAATGGCAATTTTAAACTGGGAATTAGAGCAGCGGCCACGGTGTGCTTGAAGACTGAAAAAGTTTGACTAAAATGGATCTAAAATCTGCTAACGCAATAAGTTCCTACATTGTTTGGACATTAAAAATCAGTTGAATTTAAAATCCTAGCTGCTCCCTTTCGCGAGTTACGCGCATTCTTAGATTTTTACGTAATAGCCTGCACTATAGAAATTTTGCATAGACGTGTATCATATTTTAATCATCTATGATATAGATTCAATCGGTCTTTAAATATAAAGCTGCTACACTTGCAAAAAAGAAGTTTTAAATAAGCATAACGTTTCAACATTGTTCGAATAAATAATATCGCTATCTTAAATTTATTATTTTATTAAATGGAATAAATGCACAATATATAATACAAAACTAATGGTGATAAGAAATTAAAATTTTAGTACCTATGAAATGTGTGTCAATATATCCATGTATTTTAATGAGATTTACTACCGCTAGGTGGCGGATGTGTTTGCGCCGTTACCGCGCTAACGTCGAAAAGAGGAAGGAGTGGAGATCGATAGAGAGAGAGAGAGCGCGCTATGCGGCGTCTGGTCTAAGAAGGAATCTGCACGAGGGAGGAGCTCACTCTCTCAGGAAACCACGAGGAGGCGACATCGAGCATCCGTACCCGTAGCTGCGACCACGTGGCTGTCTGGGCGAAGATCCGCAGCGACTTCGCTGGATGAGTTGACCGTACCTCCAAACGAGGTACGTAGCCATCCTAGGGGGCCCACTCAGCGACCAGACCAGACCAGTGCTGTCTCAGAGCGAGGGCTGCGCCCGTATCTGGGGTGTCGGAGCTTTGGGATACGTGAACAAGGTGGGCTCCTTCCACGACAGGGGCAAGTGCGTGCCATTACATGGTGTCTGCGGTGAATAGTGCGAGGTAAGAGAGCTCTCTAGCGTAGTAAGGTCGATTTGTTGTAGCAGAGGCGTGCGGAAGTAATTTAAATTATATAAGAATTAATGTAATAAAAGATGTTCATAATATACTAATTTAAGAAAAATAAGAAATGTTTATTCAAATACCCCATTGTGCATCCATCCTAATTCTCATTATAATTTAATTAAACTTATTATTCATGTCCAAAATAAACATGGTGCCCCGGGTGAGGATGGATGTGCAGTGTGGTGCTGAATAGGCACATTTCCAAATGCATATTGTGGGTTAGTTTAGTCGTTATACGTCCTTATCTATT
>UELV01181885.1:0-11303 GCA_900490015.1 Megastigmus stigmatizans
GTACGCGACCAATACAAGCCCGCGTCACGTGTCACGTGTGAGAAGACAGCCGACGTACAAATGCAATAGCTATAGGTATACTTATAACGCTCAGCCGCTTGCCCTTCCGAAGACTTGGACAACGCAGTGAGCGTCTTTGTTTTCAGCTAAACGAGTAGAGCAGGGAAGGTTAGGCGCTCTCTCCTTCCCGTTCCCCGGTGCTGCAGCCACGGCGCGGTAGCTCCGCCTACTCTCTCCTCTGTCGCCGGCGCTGTACCGGCAGCGGGAGCTGATTGGCTGATATTCTAAATTTTCAATTGCCTGTAACTCCAAAATTATGCATTTAATCGGAAAACGGAAAAGTTACGTATGTCTTAGAATTTTCCCCTCTATCCGGTGGATCGTTTTTCGGCATAGATACAGGGACGCCCTGTACAACTTATGTATTACATATATGTGTGAACGAATAATTATGTTTGAGGTAACTAATTGCCAATGAGTTGGCAGCGTTTTTTTATTGGATAAAATGCAAAAAATAATGCACTATTATTTTATTTTGTAGTTCGACGAGCAGATTCAATCCAATCTAAGCGCAAAGTCAGTTCATTATCAGACAGAAGTGATACATCTGAGCCAGGATGTTATGGAGAAGTGAGTGGGGAAGAATCACCAGGTATTTTGAGTGATGATCAACCACCAGAAAGCCCTAGTGACAGTAATGATACTGATGAAATTGATAAACATTTTCCATGGATGAAAGTCGTTGTTCAAGTAGCCAGAAATTTTAATTTTTACTGTTGTCATCAGAATTTCTGTCACCCATACTGCCATCGACGTCAAATGCGAGCAAGTGAAAGGTTAATTAAATCTGTAAGAAAAGTATATGGTGAAGAATTCGGTATAATAAATGGTTCCGGAATATTTGATTTTGAAACTGCCAAAAAAGAATATAGTAAAAAGGAGAAACCTAATCGAAAGGTTTCAGATCAAACAAGTACACAAGTGTCACCTGTTCGAAGAAAAGACAGTGTTGGGCGTAAATTCAAGTAAGAATTTTATTCTTACGAAATTCTATATTTTAAAATTGTATTAGGATAATTACTTCCTAACTTCGACTAAATTATTTTAATGCCGCGGATCCAAATATGGATCATCTATGAACACGTGATGCTTTTTCATTAAAATTCCATATAGATTATTGTCAAAATTCGATTATTATCTATATAATTAAAATTCCTAATCTGGTCTCCTATCGACGGTCTTTGATCTCCGGTCTCTGTACCTGTATATGAATATTTTTTTATGTGCATGTGCAATTATCCTTTTTAGGCACGACCACTATACGGTAGTGCCGGATATTTTCGTCATCGCAAAAAGTGTCAAACTATTTTTGTGAACGAATTTTCTCCATGAATTTTTGACCGATCGGGCCGAAAATTTAGGGATTAACTCATTATATTGTAGAATAGAAACTTTCCTATTTTGGACCATATCCATCGAAAGGCTTGGAAATAACACACAATTTCAGAAGTATGAGTGTTTTTTAGCTATAGCTTAAAAAAAAAAATTTTGTGAACCAATTTTCTCCGTGAATTTTTGACGGATTGGGCCGAAACTTTATGGATTAACTCATTATATTGTAGAATAGAAACCTTCCTATTTTGGACCATATTTATTGAAAGGCTTTGAAATGGCACATCCTTTAACAATTGCAAGTGTTATTTAGCTACAGCTTGAAAAAAAAAAATTTTTTATGAACGAATTTTCTCCATGAATCTTTGACGGATCGGGCTAAAACATAGAGGATTAACTCATTATATTGTAAAATAGAAACGTTCCTATTTTGGACCACATCCATCGAAAGACTTCAAAATGGCACACTCTTTAATAATCTCGAAAAACTGTTTTTTAACTATAACCTGAAAAAGAAAAATTTTTCGTAGAGTATAAATAGACGACGTGCAAGAACTAGAAAAAGTACATCTTTCTTCTATTGAACACTTTGCTCTACAATCAATTCCTTCCAAGATGAAAGTGGCAAAACGGTGGAAAATGCTAAAAGAGACCTCTTTTTCGGCTTTAACATCGAATATATTAATTTTTCATATAAGTGTTAAAAATAAAAGTTGTAGAGCACAAAAAAACAACACTTATCACTATTAAACTTTTTTACTAGGAGCGATTCGTTTCAAAATAACAGTAGAAAAACGGTCAAAAATGCTTAAATTAGCTAACAATGATCGCTTTTTAGGCTTTAACATTAAAAATAATTTTTCATTAAAGTGTTAAATATAAAGCTTGTAGAGCGCAAGAAAATAAAACTTTTTTCTATTTAACATTTTTTACTAACAGTAGCAAAACGATTTAAATTGCGTAAATTAACTAAAAATTTTGGCCTTTAACAATAAAACTATTAATTTTTCACAAAAATGTTACATACAAAAGTTGGAGAGCATAAAAAAATAAATTTTTTCTCTATTAAACATTTTTTTCTAGGAGTGGTTCTTTTCAAAATAACAGTGTAAGAACGATTAAAACGCTAATCTAAGTATGAAAACAGTCATGTTTGGAGATAAACATGGCTAGATTTGAAATGAAGTTCATCCTTAAGATATAGCATTCTTCAAGATTTGGAAGAAAGCAGCAGGATGATCAAAAGGTGGTTGCGCCTCATGTACGAATTCATAGAACAATCAGGTGATGCTATTCAGTACCACCATCGCTTGAAAAAATGGCCTAGGTACTTGAATGCAGCAGCTATATTGCAACAAAACATAAATAATTATTAGTATTTTGTCCGACCAGATGCTGAAGGTCATTTATTTCTGATCCAACTTTAGTGAAATTATTATAGTTAAAAAATCTGTAAATTGAACAAAAATAATACATTCTTTATTTATATAAATAAAGTGTATTGATTTATATCAATTAACTTACAACGGATAAATTCCAGCTAGAAAAACCATAGTTGCATCCATTGATATTCTTAAATGTTAATGTTTTATACTCTAGAAAATAAAAAAGGCGCAATGCTATACAGTGTTGAGAGTAGGAATATATTTAAGTTGAAGTACAATACAGATTTCTTATAATTAAGACGCTCTCGGCCGAACAGGACTAGAGACAATCCCAGACTGAACAGTGGGGCCGGTGGCCCTTTGACAAGAAGCTCTCCCCACCACTCTCGCATCACTACCTAGCCTAACGCTCTCGCTCTCATATTTTACGAACACATATATTAATGTTGAGTTTTGAATGCATAAATAATAATTTACTTCAATACTCTCCCTGAAACTCAACATTATAACTGTAATCAAAGATTTTTCTTACTTATAAGACCTAATTTAGAGACAAATTGTTCAAACCTTGGTTTTGCTAATGGTTTTGTTAATATATCAGCTGTTTGCTCGTCAGTTTTAATATAAGCTACATGAATTTTACCTTTGTCATACAAATCTCTTACATAGTGGTACTTTATATCTATGTGCTTACTCCGCTGATGAAATTCAGCGTTTTTAATCAACTTTATTGCGCTCATATTATCGACGTACAATTTTAAACTTTGATCATTCAAACTTTCACATTCAGTTAACAATTTTTTTAACCAAACTATTTCCTTAGCAGCCAAAGACGCGCTGACATACTCTGCTTCAGTGGTAGATAGTGCTATACATTGCTGTCGCTTGCTTTGCCACGTAATCGCCGCGCTCGCATATTTACAAACAATACCAGACGTTGATTTTCGGGTCTCTTGATCTCCGGCAAAATCCACATCACTGTAGGCTTCAAAGTCCCCGCTTCTACGATACAATAAACCAACATCGGCGGTGCCTTTCAGATATCTCATTACACGTTTAACTAACAACCAATGTGCTTCACTCGGATTTTCTAACGCTCTAGATGCAACATTTAACGCAAAACTGATATCCGGTCTGCTAACAACTTGTAAACACATAAGATTTCCAACCGCTTCTCGGTATGGTGCTGTACAATTTTTGTTTTCGAAGTTACATAGATGCTAACCAGTTTCAATTGGAGTGGATACACTATTAGAAGTACTTAAATTAAATCTTCCTAAAATCTTTTCAATATATTTACTTTGACTGAGAAAAATAGAACCATCACTTAATTTAAAAATTTCCACTCCAAGAAAACTAGTTACATCCTTAGTGCTAGTCATTTTAAACTGTTTATTTAGTTCATTTAAAAATGAATCCAATAAAATCTGATCTGTAGCAGCCAGTAGCCCGTCGTCTACATAGATAGAAAGAAGTATTATCTTATTTTCTTTTTTAAAAATATAAAAACAAGAATCCGCTGTACTTTTCTGAAAACCGAAATCTTTTAAAACCTTAGAGAAATGTTCAGTCCAACATCTTGGAGCTTGCTTTAGTCCGTATAGTCCCTTTAGTAACTTACATACTCGCTTCGTACCGTCACTAAAACCTTCGGGTTATTTCATAAAAACATTCTCACTCAACAAACCATACAAAAAGGCAGTTTTAATATCGAACTGAGCTAGATGTAAACCGTCGCGAGCTGCTACACTTAACATCGTTCTTACAGTGTCAAAGCGAACTACTGGATTGAACGTTTCCTTGTAGTCAATTCCTTCTGTTTGCGAGTAGCCTTTTACTACCAAACGCGCCTTGTAACGCTTTGTACCATCCAGATTCAGTTTTGTAGTATATACTCAACGATTATTTATGATTTTTTGACCTTCCGGCTTATCAACAAGAATCTATGTCGTGTTTTCATGTAATGATTGCATTTCATCATGCATAGCTACCTTCCATTTTTCTTGTTCAGTTGAATTAACCGCCTCACTAAAATTCATTGGCAACGTTTCCGTAACATACGTCAACGGACACCCGTAAAACTCTGTTTGTTTAATTTTGCTTCTATCTCGCAATTGTCTCGCATTTGAACCATCTTCATTTGAGTCTAAGGATTGCAAAGGGACAGCTGTGTCATCAATTTCCTCGTTACTTAATATTTTCTCCGATGTTTGTTTATTCGCACCCTGTGACTTACTGTCATCACTCCTAACCGATGAGTCGCAAGAATCTATGAGCTCTCCTTGAATGTTTACATTTACTTGACTCGAAACTATAATACCTTTTCCGGCTTAAACAAAACATTGCGACTTATAACGATGTCACTCAATCTAGGCACATAAACCCGATACCCTTTGCAATTCTCAACGTATCCTACTAAGATGCTCTTTTCCGCCTTTTTATCTAATTTTTGACGCTTGTCTTTTGGCACATGGACAAAGCATTCGGTTCCAAAAACTTTTAAATTATTTATATTAGTCGTTTTTCCATACCACAATTCATACGGAGTTTTACCCGCTTGCTTAGTTGGACCTGTTCTATTTATAACGTATACAGCTGTGTTCATCGCTTCCGCCCACAAAAATAATGGTAAATCCGAGCTCGCATAGATCATCGAACGTGCAGCCTCTGCAATGATACGATTATCGCACTCTGCAATGCCGTTTTGTTCAGGTGTGTAAGCGACATTCACAGTGTGTCTAATACCCTTACTACTTAGAAAGGTCTTAACGTCTTTATTTATATACTCCTTACCCCCATCACTGTGAATTTCTTTTACACTTTCTCTAAACTGATTTTCAATTTCGATACAATAAATTTTGAGTTTATCAAATACTTCCGACTTTTCTCGCAAAAAATAAATTTGCCTAAAACCTGAAAACTCGTCTTTGAAAATCAGTGAGTACCGTTTTCTACCAAGAGACTCCTGTTGCATCGGCCCGCATACGTCTGTATGTATTACCTCGCGAACTTTTATTGCACGCTCGACTCTCTTATGAAAACTTAACCTAAGATGTTTACCATACGCACAGCCATCACAAAAATCATTTATACTAAAACATCTATGCCAACACCTTTTAAAAAAATTTTCACATGGCGCTTGTCTTGATGACAGAATCGCTCATGCCATAATTGCAAGGTATCTTCCTTATCGACAACGTTACATTCTTTATGCATAACAACACGCAAATCGATTTTATACAAATCACCATTATCGGATCCGGTTGCTACGACATTATTGTTTTGTGTTAATACAAAGCACTTTCCGCGATCTCTAATAGAAAAATCAACACCCTTTTTAGCAAGGTTGCCCTTTACCGAGAACAAATTTCGTTTTAAACTCGGTACATATAAAACGTCGTACATAGTACCCGGAAGGCATTCGCCATTCACGAACGTCTCAATTTGAATATTACCTTTACCTAACGCAGGAGTTTCGTTGCCATTGCCAACCCTAACAACCATCGGTATCTTAAACTCTTCAAAATAGCAGAACCAATCCTTCCTTCGCGTCATGTGATCAGTTGCTCCCGAGTCGATCACCCAACAGTCATCCGTCGCAGCGCTACTGCTTCGAAGAAATGCTTGCCTGACCGTTGTATGTGATTCTGATGAACTCGTTCCGTCCAGCGCAACAGACTTCTCTTTTAGTTTTGGGCAATTCCTCTTGATATGACCTTTTGATCCACACGAATAGCACTCTGCACAGTCCTTTTTCGTATGACCTTTTCTTCCACACGTGTAGCAGATAGGAATTTTCTTCTTCGTCACGTACGCGTCCTAACCTGTCTTGCCATTGTTATTCTTAGAATTCGACCCTCTCGATTCCGAATTCATAAACAACGCAACTGACGCTTCATCCGAACTTTCTTGTTTTTGAATTCGTATTTCTTCGGACATCAATCTAGTAGTCAAATTTTCTAGAGTCTTCTTCGCATCGTCAACTGAGTCCCACGCGCTTTGAAAATGATTATATTTTTGCGGTAAGTCAGAAAGCCCGCGAGTCAGCAGCATCGTGTCTGGAATTTCGTCACCAAGGCTCTTCATCTTTGTCGATAGCTGCTCAAGTTTTGATAAGTTATGTGCAACACCTTCACTGATTTCCCACTTAAACTCAAAAAACTGCTTTTGCACTAATGACAAATTCTCATCTGATTTCATGTCATACACATTCTTCAACTTTACCCACATTTCTCTTGCGGTAGTGCAATTTAAAAGTAAATCTAGCGGTTTCTTTTCAACTGTTGTAACAATCAACTTGCGAGCTGTCTTGTCCGCCTTCTGAAACTTTTTCAGATCCTCATCATAATTTTCTGCGTTTGCATCCGTCGGACAAAGTAATGTACCTTCGCAAACATCGAGTAGGTTTTCGCCATCTTCCAACAAAGTGCGAACAATAAATCGCCACTGATGCCAATTGTCCTTGTCACGCAGTTTTTCGATTTTCAAATAATTGCTAGATTCCATTTTTGCACACACACAAAGACACTCTTGTATTTACACAACCGAACACTCTGGGCCCATAACCTGTTAAGGTTTTATACTCTAGAAAATAAAAAAGGCGCAATACTATACAGTGTTGAGAGTATGAATATATTTAAGTTGAAGTACAATACAGATTTCTTATAATTAAGACGCTCTCGGCCGAACGGGACTAGAGACAATCCCAGACTGAACAGTGGGCGCCGGTGGCCCTTTGACAAGAAGCTCTCCCCACCACACTCGCATCACTACCTAGCCTAACGCTCTCGCTCTCATATTTTACGAATACATATATTAATGTTGAGTTTTGACATAATACAAGCGGCAACGAACTCGAACAGATTATAAGAATCAAGCGTGCTTTTCCTCGTGGCTGGCCTGGCGAACATTGCGTTGTCCGGCGAACCCGCTGTGCTAGTAATAGCACTCTATACTAGTAAATCGAGTAAGCATTGCGCTTCTCGACAAACCTAGTATACAGAGGTGTATAAAATAACCCATTCACGATCAATTACGCGATCGTGTAGGGACTTATTAAATATAAGTTAATAATATTCTCTCTCTGCTAGTCGAGAAAGCATTGCGCTGTCTCGACAAACCAGATACACATAACTGTATTTTTCACGGACAAAGTGGAAATGTAATACACTTTTCCACCGAATACACGTGAATAGAGAGCAAGCCAACGTCTGTCTACTGTCCATTAAGCGGCAGTATATAGAAAGGCAGTTTATATTATATAATAAGTTATTATATAAGTTTCTGATCGAGTTTCTCGCAGCAAGTTAAAGAAGCATTGCGCTTCTTTAACGAATCTGCTTTACTTATCGTAAGCTCTCCAGTTAGGTGGATTGTCATTACGACGTCCATTAAACCTGGTAGAGTGAGAGGCTAAAACTTTTTATGCTATTCATTACGCACTAGCATAAAAAGTCAAGCGACTCGATACTCCTAGTCTGACCCATCCCATCCTCAATCCACTGGGCCTAGTACTGGCTCCGCCGTAAAAAAGCCAATGCGCGCTTGCTTGCGCTCGGAGTGAGGAAAGCCCCTTCACTATTTTCGGGCTCTTCTATTCTCAATATCCCGAGAAATAGAAGAGCTATACCTGGGAAAATATATAGTGTCAGGGTGGCAACGTACGGAGACCATTGCGCGTTTCCGTTACATCTCCTTTGCTCAGACACATTAGGGCGGGAATTACTCAAATTAAACCATATTTAACAGTTAAACTAAGTCTAGATACGAATTCAACGATTTTAGATAGCGCAGTCTATCTAAAATCAAGCACGTAACGGCTGAACGTTACAAGATCTCACAAATTTCATTAGTTTAAATTGGCCATTGTAAATTGGAAAATTTATTTGAATATGTAAACAATAAAGAAATGTGCACTTGACGATTTCTGAATTGATTTCACAAGTTTCTTTAGTTTAGATTGTCCATTAGAAATTGTAAAATTTATATGAATAAATAAAAAAGCGATTTTATTTAACTGAAAACTCAAGTTTAATGTTGCTATACTAGATAAAAGACTACCATGTAATAATATTTTATGATTATTTGAAAGAGAATCAATTTAATAAATATGATCTCATAGAATATTACCAATTAAAAGTAGTGCGAATCTTATAACAAAAAAAATAATAATAATTATAAACACAAAATTATATAATTAAGACAATTGGTGAAATGTTACACTAAATTATTACATTAATTATTTAATATGTTTTATTACATTAACGTTTACATTACTATACTACAAGTAATACTTGTACGCATATATATTGTAACGTGGCGGATTTTCGCACGTTTATCGCACGAATTGAAATATAAAAAATGCCTTAAAAGGCAATATAAGCAGCCAGAAGGGATGTCCCTCCACCTCTCGTCTCGGACCGTTTTATATTGAGCGTTTATTTGTTATTTGTTATTTTTTATTTTATGCCTACGCAAATACGCGTCGACGAGCGCCGGCACCTTCTTTCAGGGTCAAGAGACGCCAACAATAGATCCCGCTGCAACCTCCAAGATGCGCCGCTCCGTCGCTCAGAACATCCACATGTTGCAGATGCCTAAGTTAAGCATTCTTATTTTTTTATCTCTCTTTTTGCCTCTGCCCCCATATCATTATTATTTTTCTCTTTTAAAACTCTCTTAAAAGCACCCTTTTTCATCTCAAAAAAAGGGGCTTCCAAAATATTTTCTTGCAGTTTATGCAAGAGAGCATTATAGGCTTTCTAATGCCTCGCTCTTCCTACGAATTTTAATTCGCACATCTGCGGAAAATTCCATTGAATGTTGTCTGCTGACACATAGTAGCCCCAGTATCGAATTGGAATATTTTAAAATTCCAACATTATGGAAAATTCCACAAAAGATTATATATTGAAGCTATCGTTCCTTTTTAATTGTTTACTAATTGGTGAAAGGCTTGATTGATCATCATGGAACGTAAATTGTTTTTAACATTTAAAATTCTTTATTAGCGACGTTTCGAGGGTACATGTTCTTACACCCTCGAAACGTCGTTAATAAAGAATTTTAGATAGATCAAGCCTTTCACCAATTATTCCACAAAAGATACTTGTACTGCCTGTGCTTACAGCAGCAAGGGAAAAGGACATTGGAGCGAGAGAGAAGGATGCTAGACACAACAACATTCCGATGTGGTGCCGAACTAGAGCGCACCAATCAGCGAGCGACGTGACAGCAGCGCGAAGGATGCCGCGGGCCTCGACGGACTCGGCGACGCTTGCCTCGGCGACTTTTCTTCTGGCTGCCGAACGGACAACAACCGCTCTGGACTCTTCCGCGCCGCGTACTTGCGATCATCTATATCGCGTAAAAGCCCAATTCGCGAACAGTGATAGCGCCCGTGCCGTTTTATTGGCAGAGCTTGTTCGTTTTGACTCTGTAAATTATTACTTTATTAAAATTGATTTTAAGATTGTACAATAACTGCCTCGCTTTTCCAGGCCCGATGCCTGATTAAAATCGTTCGATACTAGCAAGAGCTACAAAAGGGTAGGATTTGCCTTACGCGGTTTTACAGTTTTTTATTTAAATTCAATTTATAATTTGGGCCTACTTTGTGGGTTTAACTCCGCGCTAGAGTGCCTTCGTCCTCGCGCGTTTGTAGTTATCTTTTTTGTTTATTAATTTCTCGCGCACGTATCTGTACGCTCGAAATTTGAGGTGGAGCAACGCAAAATTTGGTGAGCCAAGCGACTCAAAAATATTGTAAGGCGTGCATTGCGTGTCACTTCAAGTCAAATATTTGAAATCTTATTTCATGTCAATCAAATTCATAGTAGAGTCACTTAAGTAAATAGCGTGCCTGCGATAGGCTTTTGGATATTCCGCTAGACTCACTCATTATATTTTATTTGTTACAATGGAATTAGCATGCCTCGCAGAGGTCTTTTGTAATTATTTATTTTCCTATTAAAGGACTGCAATTGTTAAAGATCAACTCCAATTTATAGAGTGCGAACTTATTTATTTTCATTATTTAATATTAACGCATGTGTGTGTACGTGTCTGTCCACAACCCGAAACTCAGGCCGAACGTCTCTGGCTGTTCGACCTCACGACTCTGCCTCTGGCTAGTCGCGCATAAATAAGTAAAAAAGAATTTAATTCAAATCAATTAATCGAGTGGCAATGCTCGAGTTTAGAGTAATCCAATTGATTAAATCTACAAACCCAGTGCCTGGCGCCCTGATTCACTCAGCCTATGCAGATAATTATTAAAATTGTAAATAACATAACTTATTAAAATTTGGACGGTAGATCAACCGTCATTTGCCTCCTAATTATAAACGAGGGGAAGCTACCGTTATTGAAAATTCAAATTAAACAAAGTATTAAATTAAACAGTAAAGTAAATTATTAAACAGTAAGTGTAACTGACTATTTAATAATAAAAATTAAACAGTCAGTTACATAATGAAAAATCGGGCGTCTGAGCGCAGTATGAAGAGCGCGCGTACGGTCTCGCGG
>UELV01181897.1:0-27152 GCA_900490015.1 Megastigmus stigmatizans
TTAGTAGCCTCACTTCATGTGAGCATAAGTAATGTAAAAATACAGAACAAATAATATATTTATATATTTAAATATTTATCACTTTATTTTATTTTAAATGATTTTCTAAATATTTTTTAGGTTTTATTTACATTTTTTGAATTTTTTTCAGTTCGAATTGAGGTTAATTTCAAAAGAGATTAATTCCACTAGTAAGTTTACAGTGATAATTTCACTAGTAAGCTTACAGTGAAAATGCACTAGTTTTCTAGTGTATATATCAACTAAATCTATTAGTGAAATATTTTCACTATCTTTTTTAGTGACTTTTCACTATTTTACAGTGACCGACTTATCACTTGGTCAAATAGTGTATATACACTATTATTAGTGAAATTTCACTGAAAAAAATTTAGAGAGTATGAGACACGTAGAATGAGCATCGGCGTAAAACCAGGTAAGGGAGAACTCGTCTGCGGAGCCTCCAAAGTTCCACAGAGATAATGCGCGCACACGCATGAAGGAGGACGGCGTACGGTGGATATAAACAGGCACGTGATAAAGCAGGAAGTTCGGGTGTGTGATCGACTGCGCTGCAATTGCTCCACAGATGGAGCTTAAGAGTGAGTCTGTGTGAATGAGCAAGGCTTGAGGCCGAAATGAAGGAAATCCAAAGAGAGTAGCCGGTCATTGCTTCCGCTGATGGTGGTTGCTCGATTGAAGTTGCTGCTACTCGACTGCTGCTGCTACTTTTACGGTAGCCCAGTCGGTAAAAAGACGATACTATGAGAGCGGCGTCAGTGCGTATCGGCCAAGGCGAGCCGAGTGGGCGCAATACGGCTAGTGGTTGCCGACACATTCGAAAGACTGAGATGCACGATTCATGCGCAGATTGGAATGACGGGATGGGGACTGGCGAGCTAAGAGCTGCCGAGAAGAGTTCGTGCGGTTACATGTCAACCTTCTCACTGGATCGCTCTAACCGACAGCTACGTTGCTTCTTTTGCCTACGTGTTTTGGCTTTCACGCCTTTCGATTTTCGTCTTTTTCTTGATTCCGTATGTGGTTTGCTAGTCTACATTCAAGTACTGTAAGCAGGTATATACAGTGCAAAGGGCCTAAAACTGGATAAGTTAGTCGAAATGGACTCCAGACCAATTTTAACCAGAATAATACCTGCCTCTAAAGCAGGAAAAAAGAAAAGTAGCTGTTCAATTCCAGACTCCTAATCTCAAAAATCACCTTTCAAGGACGAAGTGTGTGCTTTTCGGTTCTCTTGCAATATATTAGTCAATAAAAATAATAATTGAAGATGAGAGAGGGAGAGAGAGAGAGACAGAACGACAAGGTTCGCGCTCTCATGCGAAGAAGACACCCATAGTCGTAGCGAAACACGTGTAGGGGCGAAAGGTAAGGTAGCGCTCTATGTCCCGTACGGGTTTTGTAGATTCCCAGATCGAAAGTAACGGATTTTTGGCCCGTTTTTTTTTTCATGCACTCGGAAAATCGATAGTCGTAATTGCTAGATGTTTATTGCCTTAGCTCGGGAATTTTTCACCCTCTAAAGCAGTTAGATGAGTGATTGTGATAATTTGACACGTATACTACAAGCTTCACAGTAGAATTGCAATTGTTCTATTGCAGTTCTTGGCAATGTCGATCGCTCATCCAATTAACTAACCACCGTGATATTTATAAAAGCGTAAATGGCGCATAGTCTGTTGAAGACTTGAAATATTTCATGGCAATTGGTATCTCATCAATAATGCAATAAGTTATCTTCAAAAGATTAATAGCTGCGCTTCGAGCTACGGTGATCACCAATTCAGTAGAAGAAAGGGTCAGGTGGCTCGACGCGACAGGGCAATTGAGGATGCGCAAACATGGCGGAGGCTCTGAGGCAGTGGCGGTTCTCTCGCTTTTATTGGCGGCCCTTGGCATACTCGCTTTCTCTCGCGTATCGCTCTCGTGCATATCGGCAACACAGAGTTCATCGAGTCGTTTGTTCTTAGCTTATTTTATTCAAGCGACGTCAGGCTTAGGAGAACAAGTGGCAACTCACAGTCAGCAGCCCAGGAGTGCGCGCTAGAGGGAATCGAGCCGAATATGCGCGTCCGGACGCCAACGCAACGAGACAGAGCGATGCACAGTGAGGTCGAAAGGCCGAACGAGGCCGATCGAATCTTCCTTTCCTCCCTCTCGGCTCTGCTTTTATTTACTTTCCTTCTGGTGCGATGACAGTCGCTACTGCACCAACTACACCGGAGGAGACCTGACATGCACTTAAGGGGACAACGCGGAGCTGGACCTGTAAACGAAACATATTAAATTCGTTAATAACAATTTACCTTAAATAACAATTTTTAAAGGGAAAATTTCTCTTCCTAATAAACAGTACTTTGAGCAATATTTTGAAACTGCTAAACTTAATCTTATTAATTCAATTCTTAAACAATGGCAGTCCAGTATACATATTAGTCCATAATGATTTTAATACCACATCGTTTCAAAGTCAATTTAGAAGGATACGTATGAACTTTTTTTTTTAATTTTGTAGGGAATACTACAACGAAAACATCCTTTAATTTAAATAATGTCCATACAAATCCATCAAGACTTGGCTTTGGAACCAAGTGGTAATGTTAATTCGGATCAATATACCGGGTTGTAAGTATCTAAGAATTGAATTGATATAATTAAGCTTACAAGGTCTCAAAATATTGCTTAAAGTATTGTTTGTTAATAAAAAAAGATGCCTTTAGAAGAATTTATTAAAGGTAAATTGATATTGAAGAATTTAATATTTTGTTTATATCTCCAACACCGGCTTGTCCTCTTAAGGCTAATCGTAGACTGCCGTACCAACTGGTAAAAAAAAATTTCACGTACCTTTCTTTTTTCCTATTTCTCAAAATGAGCTGAAAATTGGTCAGTACACTTAAAATACGGTAAAGAATAGCGTGCTGGTTATAAAATATTAAAATATTGAATGTTAAATGAAAATAGTATTAAATGTAAGTGTCGGTAAGTGTATGCGTACGGACTCGTCTTAATGTAATTTTGGTACGCGATGGCAACATTATAATACACACACAAGCACACGCACACGCTCACGCACGCACGCACACACGCACACACATATACCCACACACACACACACACAGAATTTTTCTAATAACTCCAGATAGTGATATAACGATGAACTATATAGATGTGCTCACAAGTGTAAAAATGTACATGAGGCGTCACATGAAAAAGAAAAGGCAGCAAGCATTTCATGGACTTTCCAGTAAGTCGACATATAACTTACTGGCAAAATAATAAATTCCAGTTATAGCAGCAGGGGAGACCGAATAAGTAACGATCTCACTATTATTGAGCACCGTTGGCTACAGAGCAGCGATCTATTAATAGAAAGGCTTATTTACATGTGCGTCTGGTACAGGCAGCTTGGGTTATTAAGAGAGCCGCTGAAAAGCTGGGCGCATACTCGAGCATCGTCTGCTCCTAACCCGTGAGCTCACGAGAGTCGAGCGACGCTGCTGTTATCGACCGTACCACCAAGCTGCTTGATGCGAGCTTGCTGTTCGGAATAAATTCGCAATTGTGCCGGCCATCTTCGCCTGCGAATCGAGCGAGCAAGCGGCACGAGTCTCGAGGCTGCGGTCGGGAAGTCGAGGCTTCAGCCTGCGCATACCTCTATTATCCATTATGCACGCACAGTCATGAGTGAGCGACTATAGTGTAGATGTAGAAGGCTGCGGCAGGTGAACCTTGTGTACAGCTTGTTCTCTGCGCTCGATGCAGTCCCTTACGAGGGAGCAACGGTGGTAATGCCACTAGTGTTACTCTGGACCCAGAATAGAATTTTTGAATGCACCAGATGCAAAATTCACTGGATTATAGCAGTTTTCCAAATCAAGCGCAAAGTAAATGCAAAAACAAGCACTTAAAGTCGAATTACGTTCTCGGTGCATTAAGAAACAGTGTACGCTACACTAGTGCAAAGTTCTTCTCACCGTCGTCTGTTTCTTTCCTCGCCCTCAAGGCTCGTATTTGAAACAACATATGAGTCCCCTCGGCTCTCATCACAAGAAATAATTCTTGCGAGGACTAAAGGGGCCATCTATGATGAAGGGACGGGGGTAAATTCGGGTGTTTCTTTGGAAGATATCTTTTTTGTCGATAAATCTTTTTCCAAAATCCTGAGTTAAGTATTTTATTTTAACTCAATTCTTTATAGAACTTCGAGAACCTACATGAGTACATCAATTATAAAGAAAAAAACCGCTGCCAATTCACTAGCACTTAGCTTCCTTAAACTTAATGTTTTGCTCCAATATACATTTATTATATACTTTATAAATAAAGTAAGTAATTGACTATAATATAATAACCAAAATTTTTAATTGAAAATTCCAAATCGGATCAATAGTATAAAGTGGCATTGGATAAGATATTGTAGCGTATTAATACAAAATGCACTCTTATAAAAAACCATGCTACTTTCTTACCATTGATCTAATTTGAAATTTTCAAAGTTTATATTGTTCAGTTTACTATTCTCCACAAGTCACCTAAATATAAATCTAAAATTCATATTATAGAATTATTTACCTACGATTTAAGTGAAAACAAACTTCTGGAAGTGACGGTATCAACAGAACAACCTTAAATGGAGAGATTACAATCTGAGAGCAAGCAAATAAGACATCTTATATAATCGAATTTTGGAAAATGAAAAAATTGTGAGAATTTAGCGAGATTTTCCAAGAGTTTTTACGTTGATTGCTGAACTGAGAGCAAGCCCAAAAGATGTGATTGAGATCTTCGACGTCCTTTTCATAAAAACATTCTGGGGCGTCCGTACAATTTCCACGATAAAAACTATATGATAAGCTACAGTGGTTATGAACCATATTAAAAGAGACAATTTTTCTTCTTGATAAATCAGTGTAATGAAACTTAGACTTAGAAGAGGGAGAGAGCAATTTTCAAAGAATATTTTTAGTGTTAGGGTAACAGTTGCTGAAAAAATCTGCGACGAATTCAGATTTGATGAGCGATGAACTAAGTTACAAAAGTCTGAGTAAAAGAGTAAAGTCTAGAAGAACACCAGTGGTTATAACGCCTCCTTAGTTAAGTGAGGGGAGTTGAGAGGAAATCTACTACCGAAGATGTAGTAGGAAAAGAACTCCGAAAATCAGTGAAAATGATGGATTATAGAAAAAGATATTTTAGTTTATATTCTAACGTAAATTGTACTACGAGAACTTCGGCTGACAGTAACAAATTTAATTTGCTTTTTTACAGGTCCAATCAGTAGATACAATTGCTCGCAAACAATATGCCTCACTGAGTGGCACTAGTTTCAGGTGAATAAACTCGATTCAAACAAGATATTTTATTTTATTAAAATATAATAATTGTAGGCACTTACGCAAATGAAAACCAGTCGGTGTCACCGCATCGACTGGTCGTGGGAGGGGGCAAGTAACACACATACTGCTAAATGGCTAGACGGCCATGACAGTACTCACAAGCCCGCCTCTCTTCCAGGGAACGCGTACATGGTGTACAATCACGCTGGTGCCGCATTTAGCAGAATACGTCAAAATTTACGTGATATCTGCCCCGTCCAGTGGTGAATTTTTCACGCATATTATGCAGTGACATCAACTGCAATTCTCTCCTTAAGTGATACGAGAGCCTATACGTGCCCGCTTTGTTATGTTGCCGAAGAGAGGAAAATGCTTAGAGTGGACTGTATACTCCTCTCTCACGCGACCGTAAGTTCCTCTCCATTCGTTCTATTTCTCGCTCTCATGAATCGTTCAAAGATTTTGACAAAACAAAACAAATTCATCGTAGCTATATTCTATAGAGGTACTTAAATCTGACCGAACGAACTTTGAAATATTCAAAAAATTTGAAAATCTAATCTGGAAAAGTATACCTAAGTATACATAAGTATAGCGACATAAATAGACATGCTTCTTGGTTAATTTAAATTTTGTTCTGTCAGAATTAAATACCACAAGGAGTACATTGCAATTACTCGAAAACGGAAAGGTCAGGCCTCCCAAATTTCGAGTATAATATGCATGGCATTATTTTTAATAACATACTAGTTTTTTAAAAAAATTCCTCGAAAACTTATTATACAATAAAAAATGTCTCTGTTTGCATGGCTGGCTATATGGAATATATATTAAAAGACGGCATAGTTTCTTGAAATTTTAACCAGGTATAAATAGTGCTATTTCGAACGTATACAAAAATAAAAAAAAATTCCTCGAAAATGAAAAAACCAGTTAACCTCCTTAAGTCCTCAATAAATAATTATATATTGTAAATTTTAAATTATGGATAGACGATTATAGAATTATTTATTTACGATATAAGTAAAAGTTAACTTTTGGATGCGACTGTATAGCCAGAATAACCTTAAAGATAACTATGATTTTTCATTCATAGCTTAGGTAGTTCGTCGACTATTCTATACTATAGTTTCTGGGAAGATCTCGACAATAATTGAGAATTTTTTTTTTGTCACTCTAACCACAAAATCGCATGTTTGATGCGACTTTACGGCTCTCGTGATGAAAAATACGGTTCGAGACTAGGGCGTAAGAGGATTTTTCCCTCACTCGAATTTTCGACCTCGCTTCGCTCGGCCGAAAAACGTCTCGTGAGTGCAATAATCCTCTTCCGCCCCCGTGTCGAAATGTACTATTTCAGACGAGCGATTAATACTATAAATGTATACTTAATTACAATTGTAAACTTTGTTTAAATAGAAGACTAATTAAAAAGCTTTACTTTAATGAGTATGAAAGTTATAATTAGTATATTAGTTATTGTAAAATAAGTAAGATGAAAAATTCGTCGGGCTGAGAAAACTCCAAATGGGCAGTTTACAATGGGTAGTTGTCATCAGCCGCCGAAGGGCCCTACTTACATGTTACGCATGGCCACGTGCCTTGATTTTTGATAGTCGGGGTAATATTTTGTAAATATCTATTTTTGCTAAAATTATTATACAAATGTTAATAATTTCTAAAGAAATAACAACAATTATCACAACCCAAGCCTGTATAGTTATTAATCTAAACGAATAGTAATTTTCGAGTGGTATTTCTTTCCTTGGATACTCATACATGTTTCTCCAATTTATAAAAAAAACAGTATTCTACGTGCTACATTAACCTCAAAGAGAAAGCTTTAGTATCAACAAAAATTTCCGAGTTCTATTTTTTTATGAACTTTAATACCATTTATCAAAAATGTGTGTACGTAGAAGTGTGTGTGCGTGTGTGTCTGTGGGTGTATGCTCGTGTTTGTACGTTTGTATATTATTAACGCGCGTATCTCTTTTTGAATCTATAAAGTTAAGGTAATTTTTTTGTAATATTAAAATTTAGACAATGTCCTGTTTTGTCTTAGACCTGATTAGCGTTTTAAGTCGACTAGACATTATTAAGGCGATTTATTTATAGAACAAAATACAATATTGAAATAATTGACCCTATTTGAGGAAACAAATTGTTAAGGTAATTTAGCAGCCGTCTTATTTCTGACTTGAAGTACAGTTTCCAGTTTCGGTCTTTGGGAATGTTCTGTTACACGTTTAAAATGTATGTACGTCTACTATCCTTCTATCGAGAACCTGGCCAGTTTTGGAAGATTTAGTTAATGACTCGGTAGAAACCCGATTAAATTTCAGAACGTTATATTTTATAAAACACTGAATGAACAATAAACATTAATACTTTACTTGCTCTATAAGAGACTATTGACTTCCATTCTATGTAGTTGGAATGTATTGATCGTGTCAAAACGTTTTATCTTTGGTTAAAAAGTGATTTCATAAGTTATCGAGTTTACACCAAAATTTTTTCATATTTTGATAAGAGGTGTTATTAAAAAATATATTGTCATGAATATCTTTACTAAAAATTTTGCTCAACGTAGACCTAAATATTAGGCTGATATGAAGCTCAATTTATCATCTTAATTTCGTTGTCCTAAATAAAATGGCGGTAACTCAGATCCGTTTTAATTACTAAAATAAATTAAATTAAATATATTCAAATAATTTTCAATACGAAAACGTATAATTTATCTTAGGAATAAAACTAGAAAATATATTAAATAATGATGGCCATTGAAGTAGTTTTTGCTTGCTAAAAAACCGATTAATACATTTTTTGCCAGTATAAGCAAGTTTAATACGATAGTAAAATTTTCGTTCGTAAGTTATTAAGTACCTACTATCACTTTTTTAAAATAGATTCTGAATTGTTATATTCTTTATGCATATTCGGAGTTATCTTTTTATTCGGGGACGGTGATCATATCTCCATCAGATTAACCCATTAAAGCCCAAATGTCGATTTTTTTCTTCTCAACTTTCGACGCTATAATTTTTAATGTAAACATCCTGGGAAAAATTCAAAATACAGTGTTTCTGATAGTATAAAGTCTCATCTTTCAAATGCTTGTACTAGAATTGACCTAAACGTCAAATTAAAAAAGTTATAGCATATTTTTCGGGAATTTGGGCGTTAATGGGTTAATAATAAAAATATAAACTTCTCTTTCCATATTGATTTTCCCTTCAATCGATTAAGAATTTAGTATTCTGTAAATTGACTTCTATATATCCGCAATTTGGGTTACCAACCAAATAAACTTGCACATGCACAGGCCGCTTACAGGGATTCTCAAAGTGGGGCGCATGGCGCTCCTCAGAGATATTATATAAAACCATTAACTCCTAACTTTTTTTGGGTAATCGCATGTATGTTATAGCAAGAAAAGAAGTAAATGCACACCGCCCGCTACTCTCCCAGAATAGCAAAGCACACGAAGCAGAATAAAAAGGACCAGTACCAAATAATCCCGACACACACATAAGTGTACGAACTTTCCAACACACGCATGTAGAATGAGCAGCGTGTTATATACATCCAGTTACTATTGAAAGGATCAATACGGGAGAGACGAGACTTCTCTCTCTCTCTCTCTCTCTCTCACTCTATTCGCTGTCCGTTTGATTTCATCTGGGCTTGTGGCCTACACTGAACACTTACATTTTAAAAAGTGTGATGTATTTATTAGCGATGAGTGTACTGAAAAATTTTGAATTTAAGACTGATAGATATAGACCTCTCCTTTTTATTATTCTGTTTGTATTTAATTTTTTTTATGACATTCCATGATATTAATTATAAGATTAAAAATATATAAGACTGATTGATGTACTCAAGACTGTGATATTATAGAAAGACTGTTTACTATACACATATGGTATTAAAAATTGGGCTGTATAAAGAATGTAGCAGGTACAAAGTCTGAACATTTTTGTAATATTTTACAAATAAACGCACATCTATGTATATATCTCCCCATCTCTCGGTACATTCGTTCGCGCCAAGATTTATAGTTTTTCGTCACTCTAACCACAAAATCGCATGTTTGATGCGACTTTACGGCTCTCGTGATGAAAAATACGGTTCGAGACTAGGGCGTAAGAGGATTTTTCCCTCACTCGAATTTTCGACCTCGCTTCGCTCGGCCGAAAAACGTCTCGTGAGTGCAATAATCCTCTTCCGCCCCCGTGTCGAAATGTACTATTATAGTGGCAAATCTTGCGTATTAGATTTTTTCGTTCCTAGCTAAGAGAAAGAGAGAGAGAGAGAGAGTAAGATAGATATCTACTTTATCATATTAGTACAAAAAAGTTTTACAAATTTTATCTTTCCTACTTCACAGAATGAGCTGAAAAACGGTATACTTAAATTATGGTAAAGTATAGCGCTCTGGCTATAAAATGTTAAAATATTAAAAATTGAACGAGAATAGTATGTAACTGGATAGTATGTATATCCAATGTAGTTGAGGCACAACAAGTTGCAAACATTACATAATATACAACAAATGTTTATCGACTAGTGGTATAACACCGATCACGCCTATACATAAAATGAAGCAATGACAAAAATAATTAATATTTAAAGGAAAGTTGCAAGTAATAATAAAAACATAAAAAAAATAAATAAATAAAAACAAATACAGATAAAATAAGCAACGTTGAAAAGAAGATAAATTAAATTGAACTAAACGTAATATACTGCGGAAAAATGACCATTTTATGCAGTCGTCTCTTGACCAAAGGTCGCAGAGACCACGTATTTTTTCAAAAATCTTAAATAAGAACATGAAAAAAAAAAATTTTCGAAGCATTTGAACCCTCAATCTTTTGCTTAAGAATCTTGTCTTCTATCAACTAAGCTAATCTTTTATTCGTGTCAACATGAATGAATTTCAGTTGTCGATTAAAACCTTTGTGATAGCTCATAGTATAACCTATAAGCTTTATTTGATTTTTTAACAGAAATAAAAGATTAGCTCAGTTGTTAGGAGATAATGTTTGTTTTACTTTTCCAATATTTCGACTCAGTTTCCGTAGGTTTGACAAAAGCTTTTTTTTAATTTTTTTAAATTTCTGCCAAATTCTTTATTGAAGGTTTGTGAAGTTTTGTCGGTCACGTTCGTATTAAGTTTCGACGAAGTTCGTATAAAGTTCATACAAACTTATTTTTTTTACGTGGGAGACCAATAGTACTATACTTGTGCGAATGCAGCTAGCTGCGATAAAACGCTCTCACACATATAATTTACCTATGAATGAGACGAATCAACTAGGTTGGTCAGTGGAAACCATAATGGTGCAAGGTTGATCATCGCAAGAAAATTCGAAAGCATATTTTGGTGGTCAACTCCAGTTGATATCCGTGAGTTGATAAAATCGCTCACCAGCATTAGAAAGGTTGTGCGGTGCATTGCAATTCTGCACCGTGTCTTTAATAATCTTCCAGTAACCGCCAACACGTAACAGTACGAATAAAAACTTTGGTCAAGAGTTACACTAACAGAAATAAACGTTTAATTCAATTAAACCTTATTTGATGGTAATTTGTTGGCTGAAATACAAGGCCAAAGAAATGATACATTAATAGTTTATATACCATTTTTTACTGAAATATGTTTGTAGTTCAGTCAAATATATTATAGTTGAGTGAAATAAATGACAGAAAAAAGGTGACAACTATTCATTCTTATTTGAATATACCGTTTACTTTTCTCAGTGTAGATCTTCGGCTGTAAAGAGGGCGCTAACTAGTATATGATGTATAGAGTCGTGTATACCAGATCATTGTTGGCTCATAAAAAATTGTAACTTGTAAGCAACAACAGAAAAGATCTTATCGGTGACAGCCATACTCACTACCCGCCAGTATGTGTATTCTACAAACACAAATAGAAGACTGGATATCAACAAAGTGAGTCATGATATACTGTGCATTTAAATGGTATATTTTAAGATTAGACGTCGCATTTGATAAGCCCATATCTAATACCATATTCAACTCGCTATAGTTAATAAACGATACTTTCAGTCTTCGCATGCGAGACATTTAGGAACCTTACCGAAGAGTAGTTAGTACAAGTGAAATTGCTTAATCGAGGCTATAAGGATGCTAAATATAAGGAGGTTAACGCTTTTCATTTCAGTCCCTGAGGAGGAGCCGGAGCGGGCTCGAAACGTCGGGCATTTTTGGTGGTGGGGGGCGGTCAGATTGTCCTTTACTAATAAAGGTTTTTCAGGATTAACTATAAGTTTATTTTCGATTCTGCGGGGGTGATTATAAAGAAGGGCAATATGATTGCCCATTAATATTGATTTAATTGATTATACTGTAAGACCGATAGAAAAATCTTTGTCAGTTTTTTTAATAAAGTCAAAAATAATTTTTTAATCGATTAATTAATTATAAATAATGTTGGAGATCTAGCATTTCAGTTTTATGTGATTAATCTGAGCTCGGATAAATTGAACTTGAAGGTCTTGCACTATCAAACGTAAAAAAGAAACAAAACTCAAGAATCTAGGATGGTTTGAATATTACCTAAAAACACGAAAATTTAAAAAAAATGCCTCACATGTTTGTACCTACATGGACACTCGTTTTTTAGTAGTCTCAGAGTTTCTAATTTTTTCTGAAAGTACTTGAAAATATAAAGAAAATGGTGTTTTTCAAATTAAAAACGGGCAAATTTCTAATTTTGGCAAAAAAGGTACTTTTTTAAGGATTGTTTATCTTAAGGTTTCAAATTTGATGACTCTTCCTTTTTTTACCACGTTTTTATTAACTCTCTTCCTTGTCTCTCTGTCCGGGTGGAATTTTGTAATCGATTTTTTATGCACTTCCGAATGAGATAGAGACTTGATAATTTAAACATAGGTCAGAACTGGAACACAATGTAATTAACCTTTAGAGGACCGGAAAAGCACGATACTGTTGCAAAAAAAAATTCTTCCTTTTTGTTTTAACTTCATTATTAAGGGGTTGCAGATTATGAATTTTCCAGAAATTTTCCGAAATTCAAGATGGCGGACCCAAATTTTTTTTAGAAAAAAAAAAAAAAAAGACTAATTGGGATGAAAATTTTCCGATAATATAATAAAACAAAGAAGTAATAGAGAAAAGTATCCAATTCTGCTTGTTGAAAAACTTTGAGATTTGAAATCAAATTCATGAAAAATCATACGCTATTATGCATTCTTCCAAGCGTAACTTACTTGCAGTTATCAGACGCCACTTATAGGTAATCTGATGTACTTTGCTTACTAGTAGAAATAAAAAGACTAAATCAGAACAAAAATGTTTTTCTACTATTCTTTTATTCATATATTACGGCTGATACTATTATTCCATCATATTTCACGAGCTATTTTGAATTATGAAAATGTAAGAATTTTCCCATGTGTGTAATGTCACAAAATCTTTTGAATATTTTTTTTTAATTTTTCTGCTTGAATTCAAGTCAAAGAAGCAATATTTTAGAGGAAAGGCTCCTAATTTGCATACGCCATTTTGAATCCGCCAGTTTGAATTATTTTTAAACATATAAGATTTTTCAATAAATAATAATGTCAAAACATCCTACAATTATTTTTCTGAATTTTTTCAGTTATAATTAACTCAAAAAATCAAATTTTCTCCGGGCCGGAAAACCACTATAGTGGTGCGACCTTGGATCGGCCCTTTGCCCATACTTAAATTACGATGTGAGATATCATATTACCCCATTTTCTATGGAGATTCAAAAATCCCAAATGCCGGGAAAGGTTAAATATACGTAATATGTGTTTATAATATAATACAAATAAAACATACAGGCACACACGCACACGCACACGCTCGCACACACGCACATGCACTCGACACACTAATACTATTTCGTTTTTGAGCATGCATCGCAAGTTTCTGG
The DNA here is from genome assembly GCA_900490015.1 of Megastigmus stigmatizans. Classification (NCBI taxonomy): domain Eukaryota; kingdom Metazoa; phylum Arthropoda; class Insecta; order Hymenoptera; family Megastigmidae; genus Megastigmus; species Megastigmus stigmatizans. The sequence continues at coordinate 13,321 of UELV01181897.1, forward strand.
GATTTTGGTAAGCTTCTGGGATATCCCAGAAAGCTGCGGGATGTTACGCAAGTTTTCGGGTCGATGTTTTTAAGTAAACTTACATTTTTAGCAACACTTTCGTGTCAATACGTGCTAGTAACCGGAAATAGAAGCGGGCGCCGCAGGCGAATACCATTGGGGTTGGCGGGTTGTGGGGTTTTAGTTTATTATACATATATATATATATGTTTTTATCCGAGATGTAATTCAAATAGACAATAACGGATTCAGTTATCATGTCATGCGTGGTGCAATCGATTACGCTTCTGACTCTCATGCCGGAGGTCTCGGGGTCGATTCTCGGTAAGATCAAAATTTATTTTTCATAAGATTAAAATTTTTCAATATAGGTAAATTTAATGCAACTAGTAAAATTCATGCGTACTCTGCGTTCTTAATGCTTGTTCTTTGCGGGCCATCAATCAAACTTTAACAAATACTTGAATATTAAAAAATATTTTATGTGCCTTTCTTTTATTAATAATAATCTCTCAAACTATTAGTGTCTTATAAAACAATATAATTACGACGAATTTTTGAAGTTAGAAAATAATATTAAAACAAAATTTAGTTTAAAATAAAATCCTTATGCAGACTCTGAAAGAATTTTACAATAAATGATTTGTTTAAGAATCTATTCAAACAAACATACATAACGTTAAAAAAATTTTAACGCTGTATTTCTAAATTATAAAAAATTAAAATACTGGGATTGGAAAATTTCCATCGTAATTTAGTACGTAGTGTTACCAGCACAGAAAAATTTAGTACCAGTATCAAAAAATCTAGTATCTTCGTGGGAGAGAAATACTGAAAATAAAGCTAATACCATTAGTGTAAGCAAAATAGGTGATAACTTTTATCCATGTTGCTTCTTTCTCGTCACTTCCACCTTCTATTTTCATGCATGCATCACGGTCACCATCTTTCAGTCCGCGCGCGCACACATTTACTCAACACACTAATCCATAGACACCGCTTCGCTGCACGAAGAACTACACGTAAACATCTCGACATTGATCGCTCATTTTGACAATATATAAAAAAAACGCTGCATTTACCTATATTCGCATCACCTATATAGGGTCTTGTCATATGTAAGCCAGACTAGAAAAAAGGAGTCACCCATTAATCAGACAGTCGTGCAGTGGTTTCTGTACCTACCGAGCCTCTACGTCGTCTACGTCGCTCCGGTATTACGGTGACGGCCGCCGCTACGCCGGGCGAGCTGCTGCTGCACACGACGAGCCGAGATTTCCTTCTTATCGCCATTTATACATTTCCGTGAGCGTATCTGGCGTCGTGGTTACTGCTGTTGCTGCTGCTCTCCGGCGGACGTCGACAGCTGCGGTCAAACCAGCGGAGACACACGGCGAGCGGCCGCTGCCACCGCTCTTCACCGTTGTCCATCCACATGCACCCGTATATAAACCAATTATCTCAACGCATACTTGGGTCCGGATATGCTGATTTTCCCGAGATTACGAGATCCACAACTGTAAAGTGGCGATGATCCAACGCTATCACGATTATACTTATGTACATGCGCTGCCTGGTGTCTCGATATTAGCGACACTCTTATTGCTATTTACACTGGGTATGGGTGTGTAATATGTACGTGCACGAGCGATCGAACGATTTAGTAGAATAAAAGATGACGCGCGCGAGGGTGTAGAATGGTAGACACGCACGACAAAACTGTCCAGTCGCGCGCCGGTTGTTGCCCACTAACTATAGTGCATGTTCTCCCTCTCCCTCCCTTTCTCTCTCACTCACTCTCTCTCTCTCGCTCTCTCGCTCTCTCTCTCTCTCTCTCTCTCTCTCTCTCTCTCTCTCTCTCATCTCTATGCCCTTCTTGTCTTATGCGCGCGCGTGTTTTGTGCGTATGTGTGTACGTGAATATGGTAGCGCGCGCACTAGCGATGCCAAATGTGGTTCCGGGAGAGGAAAATTTAAAATTTGTAAAAAAAACGCGAAAACAAGTATTGTGGAAAAATTGTGTTTATGCATTCATAATTTCAATTAAATTAAAAGTAACGACGATACTATACCAGAATTAATTATTTGGGATTATTTATTGACTTAATTGAATTTCAATAATAAACGGTGGCACTTTACGCCACTTCAAATTTGGATTTATTGTGTCTTAGACAGAGTGAAATAACGTTCAGTAAATTATAAAATAATGAAACTTTAATTTAAAAGGGAAATTAACAACGAAAACACAGGCCCACAACAAAAAGTGGTCTCAACATTTGAAGGGATAGATATATTCCCATGTATTTTTCGACGCTGAATCCGAATCTGAAGTCGTATTATGGGTCATCCAGTGATTTTTCGAGAAAAACGCAAAAAAATTATTTTTTTTTACGTTGTTTTCGAAATTAAAAAAAAAACGAAAAATGGTAAGACTCATTTTACATCAAATTTGAATTCTACGGATCAAAATACATCAAAACCATAGTTTCAATTTATTTGCATGAAATATATACCCTTGTAGGATTTAAATACTATAGGAGCTACAATAACCGTAGCTCTTGAAAGTGTAAAGAGCTTATACGTTCAATTGTAATTTGTATATATATATATTGTATACATATATTTATATTTCGAGTAGATGAATATATGTTGACCTTCGAAGAACTGTGACCTTGATATTACTTTTCGAGGTCAATGAAAGGTCACGGAAAATACATTTATGAAAACACATTTTTTAATTCTGTAACTTGAAAGAAGGGAAATTTTACATTCTAAATCATATTTCGTTTTGATTGTCACATGGTCAAATAAAATACTATAACATAATCGAGATGACTTTATGATTTTGAAACATATGAATGATACCGAGAAAGCAGCATGGTTGAGTTTTAAAGATGTATCAACAAATTTTTATGTAACACTAAAGATGTGAATTACAAAACAATTGTTTCGAGAATAGTACAAAACTTTCAAAATTTAGGATGCCTAATGAACTTAAAACTCCATTTCCTTGATTCACATGTGGATCAATTCACAGAAAATAATGGAGATTTCAGTGAAGAGCAAGAAGAGAGATTTCACCAGGACTTAAAAGAATTTGAACGTCGATTTCAAGGTCAATGGGGCATTAATATTTTGGCAGATTACTGCTGGATAATGAAACGGAAAACGAAAACGACAGGGTAAAAACTTCGCAGAAATCCTTTACACCGATCATTTGAAGAAAAGCGTGTGCGTAAGCGAAAACCAATTCAAAACCAATACTTTAGAATAGGTTTCAAAATGTATCAAAATATGTCATAAAGTCAGATTAGTCTTACCATTTTCCGTTTTTTTTTTAATTTAAAAAAAAACATAAAAAATCATGTTTTTTGCGTTTTTCTCAAAAAATCACTGGTTTGCCTCATAATACGACTTCAGATTTAAATTCAGCGTCGAAAAATATATGGGAATATACCTGTTTCTTCCAAAGTTTGGACCACTTTTTTGTGGGCCTGTGTTATTATTGTTAAAAAAGTGATTTATAAATAAATTATTTAACAGCCGATCGGTTTTACTCGTCCCGTGTTCCTCTATTTATTTACGTGTTATTCTCGCGGCTCGCGCGCGTTGCCTTATTGTATTTTGTATTGCCCAAATTCATTTTTGAAAATAATATACCAGTATTCTAAATCTCAATGTATTTTTGATATGAGTTAAAATTAAAATTCTGTTCATTAAGTATTTATATTAAGTATAGATACTTTATTTAAAATCTATACTTAATATAAATTAGTGAGTTACTTTTTATAATTCTGTTATCAATAATTCGATTACCTGCATGTCTTTAAATTATTCATTTGAGTAATATAATATTCTTTTTATTATTCCATTCACGTTCTGGAAGGGAAAGTATGATGTTACCCTTTGTTTGGGTTTTTATAAGTACTAGTTGAACATCGTCGTCGGTGTCTTTTTTTCAAGCGGTATTTTTATTCTGATAGTCAAGTTTTGACTGCAGGAACATAACAACCCTGATCAGGCAATGATCAGTAAATGACGAGGAACTGATAAGGATAATAAATTTTTTTAAAAATACATGTAAAATCCCAATTGTATATATGCTCCGCATATATATTACTTCTACACGAGCCTAAAGCATCATTTGAGTGCATATAGGAATACCTTGTTTCAGCAGGCATATGAAATTCTAATAATTATTGCTTTCGCCGCTTACGCATTTTGTCTAAACTTATCGGTCATTTTCGCGTATAGCATTCAAGTTGTGCATAACCAACGTTTCTTTCATCGATCTATTCATTAATATATTATATAATGCTAAAATAAGTGAATTCGTTGGCTCTCCCGGCTGTTCGTTACGTAAGTACAGCACACAAAACGTAATCCATGCCACTGTCGATTCCCTGCACGTTGCGCAACCACCTCTTGGCATTAAATGCCATTGACAAATTCAACGCGCGATAACCGTTCAAATATATCAACTTTTTTTTACCCCCTTGTAAGGTCAAATTTTCGCTTAATATATGCAACATCGACACGAGCATGAATAAATTAAAATCAAGAAACTGCTAGCATTATAACCAGTAATGATTGACCAGGTATGTGTAAAAATTTTTTAACGTGAAATACATTATTCTCGAGTCGATTTCTACGGCTCGCAAAATCTGGCAACAACGCATATATGCACGATTATTTAGCTATGTTAGCCCAGCCTGCAGGTATTGGATAATTGAAATAAAAAAAATACTAGTTACGTATTTTGAACTGCACCCTTTGAATATGTTATTTATTTTATCTGTACCCCAGATCATGGAAACCACGAATCTAAGAAAATAGAGGTTATTTTTCACAAAAGAGGGTTCCTAAAAACTGCACCCTCGCTAAATTGGTGAAATTACTACAATTTTTTCCAAAAACATTGAACACCCGTTTTTTAAAGTTTTATACCTAGAGTCTATTCTATAAGAGGAAGTGCCGCAGGCGTATATCAATGGGAGGACATTAAGGGGTTCTCGGTTAAAAACGACACTTTAAATTAAGTGATACATTTTTTGATCGCGCTGCATAAACCCCTCGGAGATGGTAGTGTCGCAAGCATATATAATATATGTAAGCGTTATAATACCCAATTTAGTGTAGTTTTCAATTAAAAAATAACCTAAAACCCTTTAACTACCGCCCCATCTTTGCACGCCTACGACGCTTCCTTTTCTAGAAAACAGATTACTGGAAAGTTCATTTCATTAATGGAATTATGCGTTTACTGTGCATACTCTCTAGGTATAGAGCTTTCGAAAATGGATTTTTGGCGCTTTTGTTAAAAATTGTTGTAATTTTGTCAATTTAGCGAGGGTACAATTAAAAGCCACCATGATGCAGTTTTTAGGCACCGAATTTTTATAAAAATAACCTTCATTTTCCGAGAAAGGGTTTGAATAACTAACAAAAATGGATTTAGTATTTAATTTTTTTCAGAGAAACTATGATAACGCCGATAAAATCGAAGGGTGCAGTTCAAAATGCAGGCTAAGGTAGTGCAACGTTGTTAAACCTACTTTTCAGCTGCACGAGCTAAACGGAAGCTATAAATCGCTGTTTTGACTAATGTTGTCAGTAGATAGAATTCCCTTATGGGTAATCCGTACTGATCTGCCGTACCGACTGGTAAAAAGAAATAGTTTTACATATTTCTTTTCTTTCCTACTTCACAGAATAAGCTAAAGAATTTGTCAGTACACTTTAAATACGGTTAAGAATATAGAGCTCCGGTTATAAAATATTAAAATATTAAAAATTGAACGTAAATAGTATTAATCTGCAAACGTCGTAAACATAACTAACCTTAAAAATTATAAGTGGAAAGTATTTTATAATATTCAAGTGTGTGTTAGAGTTTAATCAATTCTCGTATGCAAAAATCATCAACTAATTTGTAGGACTGCAGCTTACGTGAGTCATTCAGGGTGTACCTTCGTTTACAAGACGTCATCACGCAGTCTGAAACATCCGCGACTTGTTACCTCAAGCCCTTAGTAGGTGCTCTCTTATTTTGCCGGTACTATTTATAGATGCTTTCAATAGTTCCTTAGTCGAGAACAAATGTACCGCTCTCCTTAGCTACCTTTCTGGTCGTCGCCGTCGGCTTGCGTGAAAGCTCACATGAGTATTTCACAACCTTTTTTGCACCATTAGGAGATTCTTTCATTAACGTGATAATACAGGTTCATTCTGTTTTCATTTTTTAAAGCTTGAGTGAATGTTCCTCTTGGATAACGCAGCAGATATTCTACACTACAGTTAATTATTTTATTATCATATTCTTTGAACTTAAGATACGTCAGTATGATTTTATTCAGTTTGTTTATTAATTTCCTGATCTTATGAATTCACTGTATTTTTGGCTCGTGTTTTTGAGGCATTGTTTCATATTCATTTATCGTTTTAATCGATATTGTATTGAAATAATCAATCAGCTTAGTGAACAGTATAAAGGAACCATAATGATTTGGTTTTCGTAGTTATCACAATAGGTTTATCATTAAATAGTAGAGTACAGTCGACATAAGTAATTTTTCTTAATAGTCAGTATATATATTTCAGAGTATACCCAAAATTTAGTAATTACAATAATACACAATCCATCAATCATACAGAATATCCAAAAGAACTAAAAATTCTCCAAAGCCAAATTAGCAATATAGAGCAGGAACAATAATTTTATAATTTATTTTCACTGAGAAAAAACAGTTCATCTCCTGAACTCCAAATAGTGGTCAAAAGAACAGACAGTAGCAAGAACTACTTTAAGCTCAACTTAAATTTTAGAATACCATCCAGTAGTTCAAAACCTCATAATTACTGCATTGTTGCGTATCCGTGGAAATTCCTTTCAAAACCAAGACAATTGACTCCCAAAAGATATGATTGGTTTAGCCTGGGCTATCAGTGAAAGAGAAGATAGAAGAGTTTCAAAGAATGAAAGAAAAATATCGAATGACAATTTTCTCGTTTGTTTGCCCATTGCGTCGCTTACGTGATAGAAACATATTTTTGTTGTTTACATAACTGGTACTTCACTGGTGATTGGTGTGTACTGGTACTTAATACGACTTCTATTCGTATTACTTTACGTAAGTAAAAGTTCAATAATATGTTTGTATTTATTCCTTTCTAACAGCTTATTACAATCTTCTCATAGCAAAATTAGTACGTCATAAGTTTTAATTTTAATAAATAAATAGAAGATGCCGCTAAATGCCATGTTTAACGAGTTCATTTACAAGATATACAGTGGCTTGGTTATAATAACGAAGTAACTAAATTTGGATGAACTAATATTGATGTTGGTCTTGTTCCAGTTAAATTAAATAACACTCTACGCTCAGTATCTATTTTTTTTAATTTGTAACAAAAATCAAGCTTCTAGAATCTGTTGTCGATATTAAACTATCTTAAAAATTCAAGGACTAATGTAGCTTTTTGTAATTTCAAAAATTTTAAAATCACCAAAAAATGAGCTTATAATAAAAAATTCAAAATTTTAGAATAGCCTAAAACTAATAAATATTTTTTAATTTAACATATCTCATCTTGTTCGTCTTGAAAAAAGACATCGATTTATTACTGAGGTTTTTTCGGTCAGACTAACAGGAGCCGAGATACCCAATAGCAAAAAACCGCTAAAATTTTTTTCATTTTTAATGTTTATGCATTTGTTTAAAAAATGTTCCGATCAATATCCATTGCGCTAAAATTAATAGTCGTAATCTACACCCTCGAATTAATAAATAGACACCCTAACATCTCAGATTACATTTAAATGTGTGAAAAAGTCTAAGGCACCTGGACTATAATCGGAGCCGATCTTCTCAGGCATTATGACCAAGCGGTGGACCTGAAAAGGCGTCGCATAGTCGACAACTCTACCTGCCTGCACGTATCAGGCATCCTAAAACCGTCTTTGCCACCCGCGATGAGCGCGGTCAAGAAGCCCGCCTAGTGTAGATTCGCACAAATTTTGGCAGAGTTCTCTGAAACTACGAGCATAGCTCCAATCGCTCCCCTACAGTCATGAAACGTACTCCACCACATTGTGACCTAAGGGCCCCCAGTGGTCGAGTAATCCAGACGTGTCGCACTGGGCAAACTAGCCGCGGCGGAAAAAGAAATCAAAGCTATGTGCGAGACCGAAATTTGCTGACCTTCGTCCAGCCTCTGAGTAAGCCTGCTTCATCTCATCTCCAGATCCGACGGCTGGTAGAAAATTTGCGGAGGTTATCGGTGCTTGAACGTGGTAATGGTATTAAACAAGTACCCCAACCTACACCTCCACGACTTCACTGCCAACCTGTATGGCAAAGGAATTTTCTCGTCACCAGATTTGCGCAAAGCATACGATCAGATCCGTATCACTCCAGAGGACATTAAAAAAACCGCGGTAGTCACACTGTTTGGCCTCTACGAGTTCCTTGTGTAGATACTCGTCATGCGGAATTCTGGCCAATCTTTCCAGCGCTACATCCACCAAGCTCTCGCGGATCTCGATTTTGCGTTCACATACATCGAAGATATACTTGTCAACTCTTTCTCTCCAGAAGAGTACAAAATCCAATTGCGAACGGTATTAAGCAGACTTAAGTGTGCCTGAACGTGGAAAAATGCAGTCTCGGCCGTAAGGAATTACAATTCCTAAGTCACGTTATTAGCCACGAGGGAATAAGTCTTTTATCTTTTTTAATGAAGCTTTTTTTTTAAACAAAGACAAAATTCATATCTTATTTTTGAAAGCAAGAAACTGTTGCTTGTAAGTTTTTAACCATAAGAAGTCGATTGGAAAATTTTTTGAGGGTTAAAAAGTAGGTAGCATTTAAACCCATTAACGACCAAGACCCCGAATTTTCAACGTCTTTTTCAAGCCTTTTTTTCTACTAAAATAGCATTACAATCTAGTTAATTATTAGCTTAAAAATCTGGTTTATTATTAATACGTTAAGTACATACTGTAAGTTAATTCATTTTTCTACCAAGAAAGTACAATATAGGTATAATTTTCAAATATTGTTAGTCTACATTTTCCACTCAACAGTATACGATTGATGAACGAGTTAAAGGAATTCGTAGTGCAAAAAGAAAGAAAATGAAAATACAATTATGATTGTAGAATTCTCACCCTTGCTCCGAGAAAACGAGCCTCCAGTAACTCCTGTTTTCTGGGGTCCAGAGTGGCTTGGAACTGCTCCATCTTGACGCCAGCGCCTGCAACAGATAAAAAAACAATTTCGAGGTCAATTACCAAAACAATTGTAATCCACGCATTTCGCTCGTAAATTCATATTTTTGCGCGATGGCCGCTAGAACATTGGATATGACCTTAAACAAAGCAACTATATGCAATTATGTATTTTTTCATCTTATATGCACGAACAGAAGTATCGTATAAAATTTACCCTGAATGTACATGAAAAGGTAAAAAAAAAATCTGAAAATTGCTCGTATTAACCTCTTAGCAAAACTTTAGTTACTTCTGCCTATGCCTAAATTGAAGGTAAATCGATGGCGGATCATTTCACATTGGTTGTATTGGGGCGATGCACCCCGTTCAAGGTTATTTGATGAACGACAGACTCGAAAGAAGAGCCACCCTTTGGGGGATAAACCATTTAAACTGGTAATGGCCACCATATAAAAACCTTTTAAAATAATAAAGATAGAGGCGTCGCCCAATTTCTAGAAGTCTCATTTGGTCTGTTACGGAAAAATTGTGCAAAACTAATATAAACAATATGCTATGATCCGCCATCGATTCACCTACAATTTAAGCATAGGCAGAAGTAGCTAAACTTTTGCTAAGGAATTAAAATGAGCTAATTTCACATTTTTTTTTACCTTTTGGGGATGAAAACTTTAAATATCTTTGAATATCTCAGCTTCCTATCAAATGAGGGATTTGATTTTTTTTTAATCTTTATTTTTTTTGCACTCTAAACGGTGAAATAGGTTTCATAGGTTTATCTTTATGGGCTGATTTCCTATATACCGTGGGCATCGTCCTTTAAAGATATTGCCATTATTTTTCGAATGAAACAAGTTTCAAAGGTGAACATTAAATTAAAAAGAAAAAGAGAGGTGTTTCATTCAAAGATAATTGAAAAATGTTTTAATTCGTATTGGTTTTATATGTTATTTCGTGACACTAGATCCAACAGGCACGATTTTGCAAAACAAAAAGACGATAATCACCCAATACGATTCCTTATGTTTAACATTTAATTGCAAAAAACTAAGAGATGTCCACTCTGAAACTTATTTCATTCATAAGATAAATGAAAAATCTTATAATTTATATTGGTTTTATATGCAATTTTCTGATCCGAGAGCAAGCAGGCGTGATTCACAATTGAAAAAAAAGTAAGTGGGGTCAACCTAGGAAATGTACTTCATTTGAAAGGTAATTAAAAATTTTTTAAATTTGTAAATATGGAGTAAACTATTCGTGGATGAATTTATAATTTGAGTGATGATGATCCTCGCGAATCAATAAAAATACTTTTAATCAAAAGACCGACGTTTCGGACGTTTATTTGAACATACGTCCCTCTTCAGGGCTGTAGGACACAAGTGCAAAAAGAACAGGTTTTTTAATTATTATCTTACAAAGATCAAATTTTATAATTTTTTTCTTTGCACTTACTCACCCTAAAAGTATTAATAATCTTTGTATACTGTTATGTACATGTCGTACAGATAACTATCGAAACTGTCACTATGAAAAAAACAATAAAAACATTAAAATTTAATAATAATTGTTATAAAATAATTTTTACGTATTCCTTTAAAATATTACACAGAAATATAATTATGTATGCTCACTTCGTCTATCCTATTTTTAACACGTAAATCCAGCAAGATTATCGTATAATCTCTAGTACTGGACTGATCCATAATCTCCGTATGAGATTGAAATATATTTGATATCGGCGACAATGGGGGTAAATCAAAAAGGTGATAAAGAGAGGGAAAAACCAATGGCTTGGGCTAGTTGAAACGAGTAAAGAAAATTAAGGTTTATGCGTGGTCAAGCTAACCGTACAGCGACTATGGTAAAATTTATATTGTTATTAGCAATTTAACATTTTGTTATAACAAAGTCGATATTTTTTATAAAAAGTTCTTTCTTTGTATGATGCTTACAATGGCAGTGTCGTCGTTGAATATATAACTAGTGATAAAATTATTTAAAAAAATTATTTTTTGATCAGTTATTTGAAAATTTCTTGAGTAATTTTACAATGTCCTTGTATATCGCTTTTTTAAAAATTGTCTGTCTTGAATGCGATTAAGGGTATTTCATGGGAACATATGTTTAGCATTTCTGATAGTTCTCCTTTCTTCCAATACCTCTCTCTATCTAAAATATTAACATTGTCAAAATTATATGTTCGGTTCTTTTTGCACTTGTGTCCTACAGCCCTGAAGAGGGACGTATGTTCAAATAAATGTCCCAAACGTCGACCTTTTAATTAAAAGTGTTTTTATTGGTTCGCGAAAATCATCATCCAAATTTTTAAATTTGTATTGGTTTTATATACAATTTTGTGTTACGAGTGCCAATATGCGCAATTTAAAAAAAAAAACGACGAATTTCGCCAATCCTTATGTTGAACATTAAATTGCGAAAAGAACTAAGGGGTGTCCTGTGAAATTTATGTCATTCGTATGGCAATTTTAAAAACAAAACAACGTAATTCGTTAATTGCCTTATTTAACATTTAATTGAAAAAAAACTAAGTAGTGTTCACTTTGGAAACTTATTTCATTCGAAAGATAATTAAAAAATCTTTAAATTTGTATTGGTTTTATACGCTGTTATAGTGTTGCCTCCGGGAACCGTAAATCGCAAAAGAAGAAAATATTTTCCATTAATATGCAGTAGGCCCCGTGCGCCCTATTCATCCTTGGCCGTGGTCGCTAACTCGGCCACCAATTTCAGCATGATACCATTAACTTGGATTGTTTTATCGACTAGATAATTAGAATAATTAGATATAACTAAATAAACATTTGCATTATGCAAATCCTAAATACAGGTGCACTTCGTCTATGAATTATCTATCACCTGGCAAAGTTTCAAGTCAAGTGAATATTTCAATAATACTTTTAAAAATTCCTGCAGGAGAAATTTGCTCATCTAAAGTGCACCTTTATTTGGGATTTTTATAATTAAAAGTTTTTTTTTTTTAAATTAATACGACTTATTCATTTCTCGGTCGGTAAATGCAGAGCGGAAAATTAAAAATTTAAATTGATTGTAATCAATTAACATTTTATATTTCTCGCCTTACATTTTACCCAATATCTATTATCTGGTAGTTTCAAATACTTAAAGACACCTTTAAAAATTCTTGTTTCGAAATGAGCAAATTTTGTGGAACAAGAATTTTTGAAGGTGGCATTAAAATATTCACTTGAAACTTTGCCACATTATAGATAATTGATTGATGACGTGCACCTGTATTTGGGATTTGCATAATTTCAAGTATTTATTTAGTTATAACAAATTATTCAGGATCCAGTAGGTAAAACAGTTTAGTAGTAATAGTAGGAATCTAACAAGGGCATATGCTGGAGTCGGACAGATTCTTTTTTTTAGAAAAAATTCTTTCTTTAAAATTTTCGAAGACAAAAACCTCTAGGATGTTAAACGCTTAATTTATTATTTTCGTTCGACAATAATTTGTGCATCATTTAGTGAAATAAGTGTATAAAAGTAGCGTGAAATCTAGGAAAAAATATTGTAAATCTCAGATTGTATTAAAACATTTTTTATATTCAATGTCAGAAAAAAAAAGAAACATTAAAGATTTTGATATATAAAACTCAAAATGCTGGAGAAAAATTTCCTTCCAAAAATGATGGTTTTTCCCCATTAAGTATCAAAAAATAGAACTTCAATTTAAAATAAATAAGAGCTTAAGGTAGCTCTATGGGTACTCTCTAGTTTACTGAGACATGAAACGAAAAATTGTTTTAAATACTTTATAAGCATGTTAAAAGTGTTTTAAAATTTTTTTCTTCATTTTTTCTTTAGGTTTAATACCCTATTCTTTATTATTTTATTAAAATAAAACATTATTGAATACAATTCTCTGTTTATTTAAGGGCTAATGTTAAATACCTCAACTTTAATTTACAATATTTTTAATTTTTACACGATAACTCGCCTCAAAATTTATATTTGTGGCTAAAGTAATTTGCTATTTTTACCAATACTTTCTCGTATCATCTAGCCTCAAAGTGAAAGTAAATTGATATGTATCGATTAATTAATGTTTAAAACCGTCAAGTGTTATAAAATTTTTAGCTCACTTGTAACTTATTTATAATGCTGATTTCTACTTTTGTATTAAAAAATTCACTATAAAAATGTTTTTCACAATTTACTTGTAACTACTTCCATGTAATGTTAATTATTGAACTATATTTTGATCAGAAACTTTTATACAAATGTTTCAAGATATGGTCGATTCTCATGATCAAACCACCTTAATGAGTCTGAAGTTTGCATCGTTGGAATGCAACGAAAAAATTTTTTTCATAGACCATAAATTTTATTTCGGAATATCATTTGTTATCGCAAAATTAGGCTATAAAAAAATTTTGAACAAAATCGTATGTCCGGAGCTACCCTACACAAGGGTGCAAATGAATTTAATTTCTATCTCCTCAGAATTTAGAGAGCCCATCAATTTTATTTCGGAATATCCTTTCTTATCATAAGATCAGGCTATAAAAAAAATTTGAACAAAATCGTATGTCCGGAGCTACCCCTAGAC
>UELV01181899.1:5431-21685 GCA_900490015.1 Megastigmus stigmatizans
TTCAAATTCAAACGATCCAAAGAATATAATTCAAAGAGATGTAGACACTTTTAGACAATATATGGACCACAGAGAAATTCCTTTTACAATAGTCAAATCAAATGTACTACCAATAACTTCATGGTTATCTGATGATTCACTCGATGCCTTCATACGTATTTTGCTATCCACAAATTCAGGTTTAATATCACAAAGTATTTTATATTTATACATGGAAACTTCTACAGGCATTGAACCCGTCTATTCACCAAGCTTTCAAATTATTGGACGAAATTGTTGTGGTCACTGGAGATGTATGTACTTTGATGGAACGATTATTCGAATTTATGACAGTTTACCAGCAGTAACTCAGAATAAATTAGTAGAACAAGAAGAATTCTATATTAGTCGCCGTTTTCCCAATGTAAGAAAAGAAAATATTATATTCGGAGCAATGTTAATTAAGCAGCCAGATGGATCTAGTTGTGGGGTTTACGCTGCAACGTTTGCTGAAACTATAAATTCTGGTGGAAATCCACCAAACATTAAATATTCGACAAATGTTGATGTGATGAGACATCATTTTGTTGAATGTATTTGGACTGGGAAATCATCCCCATTTCCACAGACATAATAATCAATACGTTGTTGGTAGTATAAAGATGAAGAGCTTGTATATTATAAAAATACGACTGTAATAATAAGTTATTATAAGTACAAAAACGAAAGGACTAACAAATTTAAATACATTAAATTAAATATACAACAATAAAGTAAACGTGTAATAGAATATGCGTATAAGAATCTAACAAAGTAGGCAAAAAAAAATTATAATGTACATAAAAAAATATATATTGTTAAAGATATCTTCATATCGGGGAGAGAAATTTTTTCATCGCATTGGTTTCGTCTCACGGATACGAGCGCTGGATGAGCTCATATCAACGGTAATACATATACGTAAAATGTGCAGACAATAAAGAAACTACTTTAATATTATATAAACTATTATAAGTAAAAAACGGAAGAATTCAGAAATATTAATATACCAAATTAAATTTGAAAAACAAGTAAACGTATAATTAACTATGCGTACAAGAATCTAACAATGTAGGAAAGAGAAAAGAATTATAATGCATACAAGGGAATAAAATATATTGTTATAGATATCTTCATTTCGGGGAGACAAAAGTTTTCGTTGTTTGGCTGTGTCTCACGGATACGAGCGCTGGAGGAGCTCGTATTAACGATATAATACACATACGTAAAATGTGTAGACGATAAAGAATCTAGTTTAATAATTTATAATCTATCATAAGTACAAAAACGAAAGCGCTAACCAGTTTAAATACACCAAATTGAATATGAAAAAATAAAGTAAGCGCGTAATAGAATATACGTATAAGAAATTATATAACAAAGTAGACAAAAGCAAATAATTATAATGCAAACAAAAAAAAAATATTTTTATAGATAAGTATCTTTACGTCGGGGAGACATAAATGTTTTGCTTTTATTTCTTACGTCTCACAGATACGATCGTTGAAGGAGATCGTATCGCAAATAATACACATACGTAAAATGTGTAATTAAGACAAAGAATGCAGTTCAATATTTTATGGGGCAAGAAATTTTCCAGTTCTAAATGTTTATGCCGATGGCTTCGTGATTTTCTTCTTACACTCTCGATTGGGAAGATGAAAAGCAGAAGCTAATACTGGATGAAATCTGTGCGTCTTATGCAAGGTAAGCTTCTTAGTAAAAAAGTATAGGTACTTTAGAGTTCTAGAAATAACATTATATTCTAATGTGGTAGAATCAATAGCCGATGACGTAAGGTGGCTTCAGTGTTGAGCGCATAGTGACATTTTTTAGCGATATGTGACAACAATGTGTTTGAATGTGTCAATCTTGGTGTATAAATATTCCATAGCGGTGATAGTGTTGTGAGGATCATAGGTTTTCAATATATTTTCAGTCATAAAAATCTTTTCTCACTATCATTTTTTTTTCGTACTTTTTGTAACAGAAAGGGTTGACTTAATAAAAAAATTTATATATCATTAAAAATTATATGTTTATAAAAGATTTTTACGTAACCAGGGAGATGTTCACACAAATTCTTGTAATGAAGCTGCTGACAATCATGTAACCCTTAACTGGCAGAGGGAAGTCTACTTCCCACATGAATTTTTTCGGTTTTTCATTAATGCTTTATCTAAACACTACTATACAATTTTTACAGACAATTATGCATTTTGCAATTGTTATTAAATAAACAATGATGAAAATGTCGCTTTTTTCAAATTAATGTGTCAGTTAAAGGATTAAAAACCTGGAAAAGTTATAAATATATTTGATATTTCAATTTCAAATATATACTTATAGTATATAATAAAAAAAAATTAATTGGAAGGTTTTTATTAATAAATAACAAACTACGTTCAAATAAATAAGCAGCGATTTTTTTACATGTGAGAAAAATTTAAATAATTGCATTTAAAAGGGCCTATCTCCATTTTACTATGCACTAAATGTTTTAATTCTATGATATTTTATCTGTTATTTTAAGTCCATAAGACCCCTGAAAATTTACAAACAGTTAATTCCGAATAATAGCTATTATTATCAGGAATTTTTTTAAAGAATTGTTGGTATATTTTTACAATAAGTCGCTGAAGTCACGTTAACAAAGCCATCTATAAAAATTATTAAAAAAAAAAGTTTGAAATAAAAAAAGGGGATAGCTCAGGATTTTTGGGTTAAATGTTAAACGTTAACCGACACAGTATATTATACGGTGTTGAAGAGCCAAAAATGCAAGGAAGGGGAGGTGTACCAACGCGGTGATGCGCGTGTCTGCTAGTCGAAGGTCCGACATTTTAGAGACTTACATATATAGAGATTCAGACTCGAGTAACGGACTTGAGTCGCATGCGTCCCAGCTATCTTTTTCGCACCTGTGGATTTCTTATGGTCGTGACAAGGACAACTGCGGCTCAAACTTACTGGCGTACACTCAAGTTGAAGTTACTTATTATAGATATCTGATCGTTCAGTGACTACTGGGCAGCTGTCTTCGTTGCTCCTTGGGTGATTTCTTGTCAAGACGAAGACAAAGTCAAAGTCTTAAAAATTCGGGCCGCAAGCCGAAACCTATAAGTATTGTTTCGAAGGTAAGGTTATGTTTTTTTTAAATATAAAGGAAACATTGTTTCAGATTGTATCGCCTAAAAATATTTCATCCTTAGCTTCGGAAACCTATATAGAAGATGTCAATTTTTATAATACGCTTTCTTTTCAAACTCTTTTCATAATACTTATTTTCTAATGAATTACCTCTGACCATGTACTCACATTCAAATATCTATTACATTATTTCATAAATATTAGTGCATGCAAATGTTTCCTGTAAACTATCAATTTGTAATTTAATGGGGGCATTTTATGGTTCTTTATCACATTTTCTACAATTCAAATTCATAATTAGTGATTATTGTTTCAAAATGGTTGACTTGACAATTATTTTTTGTTTAACAATTTCTTAAAAAATTCTAATTTCAATGCACTTTATAATCTTTGATTTCTCATTATTTTATTTTGTTTTGTATGTCATTACTGAATTATCGAGATGCCTGTGGAGTGTGAGAGCGATTATTGTTCCTGATGCAAATGGATTTCCAGATTCTGTTACGACTTCAATGCGGTGTTCTAATCAAATGAAAGTAATGTATTATGTTAAAGTCAATATTGATATATTATCACTGAAAAGAATTGGAATGAGTAGGATTATTTTGCATTACCGTATTTTGTTATGATTTAAGTTTTTATTTTAACCTGCTCAGTGATGAGCTGACGTAATTTTTTAATGTATATCTTCTAACAGGTATTAATCATTTACTAACTGTAATGAATTTACCTAAATCATTCCACATAGAGGAGCTCAGCAATGGAATGTTGATTTTTATTGCATCCCCTGAAAATGTTTGAGGGATGACTTGAGAAGTGTATAGAAGATGTCCATTTATAAGAAAAACTGGCTTTTCTGAATGGTTAAAAATATAATCTCATGATTGAAAGGCTTGGCAATGAAATTATATGGTACGCATAGAATTTTATTGAAAAGCCTGCAAGTACATGGTTTCGTTATTCCACAGACTTTTTCATGATACTTGTTTTATATTGAATTATCTCTCAATCTATGATCAAATTTCAATGTCTATTATAAACATTAGTTTCATTATAAATTAGTTATTTTCATGGGATTATTGTTTTTTTATAGTATTGCTTGAAAATGTATGACTATAGGTTTGAAAATCTATAAATGATGTCAATTAGTAATGAAAATTGACTTTGTTAAATCTTCAAAAATATAATGTTATGATTGAAAGGCTTCGCAATGAAATTGTATGGTAGGCATACAATTTTATTGAAAAGCCGATTACATGGCTTTGTTATTCTACAAAGTTTTTTCATAATACTTGTGTTCTATTAAATTATCTGTCAATATATGATCAAATTTGAATATCTATTATAAAAAATAATTTCGTTATAAATTAGTAATTTTAAGGGGGTTATTGTTTTTTGATTTTATCGCCTGATAATGTATGACTATAGGTTTCGAAAATCTATAAGATGTCAATTATTAATGAAAATTTGCTTCTAAATCTTAGAAAAATATACGATTAAGAATGCTTTGCAATGAAATTATTTGGTAGGCATACAATTTTATTGAAAAGCCAAGTACATGATTTCGTTATTCCACAGACTTTTTCATGGTACTTGTTTTCTATTATATTATCTCTTAATCTATGATCAAATTTGAATATCTATTATAAAAATTGATTTGATTATAAATTTTTTATTTCATGGGTGGATTTTATGGCTACTTATCACATTTTGTACAATTCAAATTTGTATTTATAATTACTGATTATTGTTTCAAAATGCTTGACACGACATTTATTTTTTGTTTTATAATTTATAAAAAAATTATAATTTTAATGCGTTTTATAAACTTTGACTTCTGATTATTTTATTTTGTTTTGTATGTTGTCACCGGATTTTGGAGATGCATGTGGAGTGTGAGAGCGACTATTGTGCCGGATGCAAATGAATTTCCAGATTCTGTCATGACTTCAATACCATATGCTAATCGAATGGAGATAATGTATCATGTTAAAGTCCATGGCTGTATTATCACTGGTGAGGTTTCGAATGAGTAGGATTATTTTGGGTTAACGTATTTTGTTAGGATATAATTTCTTATTTTAACCTGTTCAGCGATGAACTTACGTAATTTTTTAATGTATATCTTCTAACAGGTATTAATCATTTACTAACTGTAATGAATTTACCTAAATCATTCCACATAGAGGAGCTCAGCAATGGAATGTTGATTTTTATTGCATCCCCTGAAAATGTTTGAGGGATGACTTGAGAAGTGTATAGAAGATGTCCATTTATAAGAAAAACTGGCTTTTCTGAATGCTTAAAACTATTATCTTATGATTGAAAGGCTTCGCAATGAAATTATATGGCAGGCATACAATTTTATGGAAAAGCCAATAACATGGTTTTGTTATTCCACAGTCTTTTCATAATTTCCTTTTTTATTGAATTATCTTACAATATGTTATCGTATTTAAATACCTATTATAAAAAATGAAAAATATTAATTTATTTATATATTTGCTTTATTATAAGTTGGTAATTTCATGGGAGAATTATATCTCGCTCATAGTTTGATTTCATGTGAAACGAAACGGTTTGTCAATGGAATACATTTAAATCCATGAGAGCGAGTGAAACATTCGGATAAGAAGTCTCCGCAACCTCTTGCTCGCTGTCATAGGTTTAAATGTGTTCCAATAGGACGGTTCCGTCTCATGTGTAGGCACCTTTATGTAATAACTTTGATTGCACTTATCGACCGACTATATACTGCACACCGAGCGGCTGCAGGCGTCATATGCTAGTGGTTGGAAAACAAAATATTTTGGTCTTAGTTACTTAAGTTATAGTTATGGTTACATGTCTCATGTTTCATAAGATGAAGGTTTGACTCAATATAAAATAGATATTTGAAGAATGTATAACATATGGTAACGATCAAAGACTTCGGGTGAAGCTACGTGTTATTTTGTTCGACTCATTTACAATTTTTCGAGGGCTAATTATGATGGATATATCATTTATGTTTTAATAAAATGTAAATGGCAGAAAATAAAGGATTTCAAAAATAGGAAAAAATTAATTATAATTCTAAACTTTTATATATTTTCTGTAATGAATTGTGAAATATTTAAGTTGTATTTAAAACGAGTGAGAACTAAAATTTATAATTAAAATTTTGTCTTAGATAGAGGTCCTACTCTTGTAAATGACCCTGGAATATAGTAAAATCCAAAATGTGAAAGTAAATTGCATCTTATAAAATATACAAGATAATTGTTATCAAAATGTATGTAAAAATGGTAAGCCATGCAAACATACAAGATAAGTAATATTATCACAATGTATGTAACAATTGTATGCAGTTTTCAGTTGCACAAGTAGTCTCTTAAAATGTTTATATGTACACGATTTAATTACTAGCTTGAGTAAAGATTTATTAATAAACTAAAATTCTAAATATTAATTTAAATTATAGCTTATAAAACATATAAGATAATTTTATTATCAAAATTTATGTAAATATTTGAAACTATGATAAATTAGTTAATTAAGTTTATAGTCATTACTTTTATCATATATCATGAAGAAAGTATAGATATAATGGATGTCCATTTATATACGAAAGATACATATATATAATTTATAACTAAGAATGGAAATTATGTAAACGGCCTAATTTAATAAATAATTTAAAATCCATAAAATTATATTACACTTGATTTAAACATGCAAGATAAATAATATCGCAATGTATGTAATAATCCGAAACTGTTAGTATAGGTATGATAGTCCCTGGAACAAGACATTGTCTTCAGTTTTGAGTCAAAGAAACATTTTTAATATATGCGTATGTGAGAATTATTATTATTAATAATATGATTAACGAACCTTTTAAATAAAGAAAAGGTTAAATAAATGAATTTAAATAAAAATTTTCCAAAAAAAAATTTCTAAGAAAATAATATTTTTTCTTTGAATTAAAAATATTACATTAATTGTGACCTAACCAGTCACCATTGCATGGCGACTGGCACTTGGCAGTCTCCGAGCGCCATCGCCGCCAACTACGAAGTCTAGTGAGACCTGCCGCCTGCCCGGCTGACATATGTAATTTATAACTTGTCTGTGTGCCACCAGATGGCGCAGCAACTTTATTCTGTCCTAATATAATATATCTATATATTTGTTCGCTTGACCCGGTCGGTAAAATCGAATGACTCCGACGTCCCCTTAATATTGAAAATTGCGTCTATCCTCGATCCTGCTAAACACATTTACACCTTTTGATACGTTTAAAAACCATTTGATACATTTATGTACATTTTTATATATTATGGTAGGCATTGACCTTTTGATACCTTTTGATACCTTTCGATACATTTTCGTTCGCATAGTGGATATTTCAATTTAAACAAAGTGTATAAAAATGTATCAAAAGGTATCAAAAGGTATCAAAGTATATCAAAATGTTTATAATGGTTGCGTTTTCTAATTTTACTAGAACATTTTGAAACATGTTTGTACACTTCGATACATTTCCTAATTCAATGATGTATAAAATTTTTGTATTTTTTGTCCTCAAATAAAGCCATTAACACCATGTTTATTTTATTTTTAATAATTTAATAGATTTATGTAGATATGTAGATTTTTTGACATTTTCGTACAATCATGTTTGGTATATTTATTTGTACACTGTAATCAATTTTTTTCAAGCATTTTAATGAAAGGATGAGAAACTAAGAGGTGAACATAGTATTTATTAATTATTATTTATTTATATTATTTATTTATGTTGAATCTTTGGTAAAATCAGCTTTTATAATATTATAGAAATATGTCATAAATATCTTATAAATATAAACATGTTTTAAGCCAATTTTCTTGTAACTGTTTATAAAAAACATTTTTAATAAGAACACTTTAATATAATGACCAAAAATAAATCAGACATTTATCATTGTCTGGATGCATCAATTGCTTCTTTCGTTCATCTCTGTTTCATTTAGATTTAGTTCATGACTTACGTCATGAGGGTCCGCAGATTCTTGATAATGAGGTAGGTTAGCTAATGCATTTTCAACTGTTTCTGCTTCAGGTCTTTCTTTTTCATTGCGTTTTCTCCTAACGCTTATTGCATTATGGTGATACCTACTCAATTTTCCTAAATAAACCTCAATTTGTGTTAATGTAAATCGTTTAACTTTTAAGAAGTTGTAAAATTCTTTCTCAATAATTTCTGTTTTGATTTCATCAAGTTTATTCCGGTTTCTTGTATTCTTTTGCGCTCTATAACACCGAGTACCCAAATCATTTTTCCCATATATTCCCACTGAAAGGATGGTGATAAATTCAGAGGGATTGAACACTTTATATGCATTTTTGTACGCAAATGATATTTCTTCTTAGTTGAACAGTACTCTCTGTTTGGGAAACAAGAATTTTATTTCTGTTGCCATGCGTCCACTTACAATTAAAGACTTGATCGTAGTGTGCCATTGACTCTTTTTCTATACGAGCATATAAATGAAAAACTAATATAACTAATTATTATAGTAATACATCTTATCGTTTTAACTAGCAATGTAAGCAGAAGGGAAAATTAGTCATTCTTCAAAAATGAACATATGGTTCTAAAATGTATTAAAATGTATTAAAAAAAAGTTGTTTTAACGTTTACCTTGCACATTGATATAAGATGAAGCAGCTGAATTATCGCCTTTTCTCTGTAGCTTTTCATACAGTGATTTGTATTTCTCTGCTTCACTGCGAAAATATTGTATTTGCATGACAGAATTTGCACCTTCCATATTTAACCTATTCAGCCTGGAATCACTTAAAGGGGTTGATGCTGATGGTAATATGTCAGATTCATTTTGAAAATTATTACTATTAGAAACGTTTTCGATATCATCATTGCCTCTGCGATGCAGACTAGGCTAGTAATAAATACATACATATACATATATATTAATAAATACATCACTTGACTTATTTAAATTTTTAATTTTGTATAAGTTACCTCATTCTCTTATAAATCATCGCCAGCAGCAATATATCTACTGAGCAGATTTTTTGATTGCTTGCGTTTATTTTTGTTAACAAGTTGTTTATCAGACTGTAAAAAGTATTTGTAAAAAAAGTAATATGAAAGTATAGGAATAACATACATAGATATTTGGCCTAGTAATAACCTGACAAATATTACCTTTCTTTTTGATTTTGTTGCAACAATCTCAGCTTCTTGCAAGGCTTCTTCATCGTCTTGCAAGGCTTCTTCTTCATCTTGAATCTCATTTTCAATAACTGTGCTGTCATCAATTCCACTTGCATCTTTTCTGGTTTTTTGATTAGGTATTGGCCACCGTTTGTTGTTCGCATTAGCTTTTGTAACATACTCGATGACTTCATAATATGTATCTATAATATATATATATTCAACTTTTTCAAATACTCTAAAAATAAAAAGATTTTAAAATCAACTTGCAAAAATTTTCTTGTTTCAGATGGATTTAACAATGTTGAACAAAATTTCTCGCGTAACTATTCATCACGCGAACACAAGATGTGGTATGAAAATTGTGGCTGAGATCGATGGAGAGTTTCAAGTATTTCTACAAGAATGTATATCAGAAGCGCTCCAACCTGATGAGGGATTTTTTAATGAACTAACTGTAGCTGCTAATAAAATGAAATTTTGGCTTACTTAGGAAAACATAATATGTCATTTAGCTAAGAATAAAAAAAAATATATGTGCATACAATGTAAATATATATATGTATATAATCTAATATCTATGAAAAAAAATAAACGAAGTAGTATATCCTAAAATTTGTTGTGTTTATTTAGAAAACCTTTTACATAGCCAAGTAAAAAAATCCTTATTTAAACTTTTTAAAAATATTTATTCTTTTTCAATTTTACAATTACATACTTAAATTTATACAATATTTTAAATTCTTAAAAAATTTATATTTTCTGTTTCATTAATTATAAATTATTTTTATTTATCTAACTATTATGCGAATCGCCAAAACCAAGCCATTTTACAAAAATTTGTTTCCTTTTTTTCTTAAGAACTTTTTCTACAAGATATACATTTGGATATTTAGCCTTCAAAAGTTCCTGCTCATAGAAGCCACCAGCGATGGGTTCGTCTTGATAGTCTTTTAGGTGATAAGTTCTGAGACTTGTAGCTGCTATTTTACTTATTGTAAATATTTCCGTTGACCAATTAGGGGTGTACCCTTTTTCAAATACTTGCTTTACTTTACTCACTCGTACTTTGTCATTAATTTGAAATTTATTTTTCTTCACTGGTTTGAATGATAAGAAAAGCGTTTCTTAACTTGAGCTTCGTTGGTTATCGAAATATCTTTAGGCTTCATACCCATGGTTCGATATTTTCTATCATTATACGCTATCAACAAATCTGGTAAAATGTCAAGCCACTTATAGTTTCCACGCAGACTAAACAGCATCCACATCTTATTTTTTAATATACGATTGTAACGTTCGTAAATAGATGCTTTTAAATTACTATACGTGGAGTAGATATTGATTTTAAAACTTTTCATAAAATTTTAAAAATTTGTGTTGTAGAATTCTTTGCCTCTGTCAGTATGTAGATTCTTTGGTACACGACCTTTACATAATACTACTTTCGTGGCTGTTGCGACATCTTCACCGGTTTTCCTCTTAATTGGTACAGGCAAAGCATACTTTGAGAATATATCTGTTATTGTGAGCATTTATCTATAATCTTTATTCTCTTTAGCATAAGGTTGCATCTCCACAAGATTAGCTTGCCAAGTTTTATCGATACTTGTGTAGTTCCTCTACTAACTTCTGATGTTCCATTATTCTTACGTGTTAGGACAGTGATAGTTGGTGTATGAATGATTCACATCTTGTCTTGTTGAAGCATCTTTTCTAATGATTCAAAATCTGTTATTCGTTCTTCAACGTTTTTCATCGTCTTACTTACTTTCTTTTCAAATGCTTGCTTTAAATCTGGATTATGCAAATAATTTTTGAACTCAGATATACTAACAAATATTTTATCCACTTCCGCTTGAAGCATATTTTGCAGACCCTCTAAAGTAACAGCATCGATCGGTTCTGCAAGAATAATAAGATTGCATAATCGTTTATTTTTTAAATCAAATGAACTATCTACGGTAAGACTAAATCCAACACCTGGAGGACCACGATCACCTTCGGTTCTACCTAGTTTACGTCCCAACACATCAATGTTCATTATGAAAGTGATTAATGCTAAAAAGTTTTAATATATAAGGCCGCACTACTGTATATCCTCAATAATAGAATGAATTTCATTAATATGACTTGGATTTCCTGCTGACCTTTCAGCTATTAGTAGTCGAAGGCGGTTAACTAACTCGTTTGGATTATCCTAATATACATAATCTAATAACGAATTTTTTCTTGCAATCTTGAAGCGTGGTAAAAGCCCTTCTCCATTCTTTGAAAACATAGATAAAATAATATTTGTAAATTTTTTATTTCTCATCATACGGATAGGTGCATTTATATCATAATGCTCCTTATGAGCACTCGAAGCTTCAATTATATTTCGATAGTTCAAAAAATCATTGGGCTGTACAATCTTTTGGTTAGGCTCTTTCCTAAAAAGTAATTCCAACAACCCCTCAGTTTGTTGATATTGAACGTTCTTGGCATTAATATAATCGTTTTTAAAATATATTGGTAAGTTTCCAATCATTAACGTTTTTTTATCCTTGCAAATACCATACACAGAATCAAGATATGATTTTCGGTTTTGTTTAAGTATAGCCAAATACTTGTTAAAGAGCACATTTTCTTTAGGGTGTACATTTTCATTACCACTTCTGAACCCATTAGGATGCGTTATACGGGCTAACAAACTATTAGTTTTACCGCAATTTGATGGACCACAAATTACTGCACGTATACTATCTGGAAGTAATTCTCCACGTCGTTTAACTTTTTTTCATGATCTGCAATGGTGTCAAAATGCACTACAGGTAGCTTGACAGACTGTTTCTTAAAATTCATGTTTGCTCTGTACCGTTCTGTTTTCAACTAACTTACAGCTATAAAAGAGTATGCTTACATAGTTTAAGCTTCAGTAATGATTTTACCTTTAAGGTAAAATGATCGTTCACAAGCGAAGAAGTAAGGGTTTTATTAACAAAACCATTAATAAGTTACCAGTCGAGCTGCATATACCAGGATATCAGTATTGCGGACCGGGAACTAAGCTAACTAGATGACTTGTGCACGGTGATTTAGCTATCAATTGACTTGATGCTGCTTACAAAGATCACGATATAGCTTATGCAGAAAATCTCGAGAACATTGAAGCTAGACATACTGCAGATAAAATTTTAGCTGAGAAGGCTTGGCTACGAGTACAAGATAAAAAAACAAGTATATGGGAAAAAAATACTGCTTACAGTATTATCAAAGCTATGAAACTTAAGCTAAAATTTGGTATGGGTCTAAAAGAAAGAAAAATGAAGAAGCAGAAAAAGGAAAAGAAAAATCCATCTAATAGAATAAAAGTAACAAGTACAACTAAAAAGAATAAACCTTGTACTTGTAATACTACCTAAGCGTGCGTTGACTGACGCTGATTTAGTAAGATATGCTAATATTATGAAAATTCCCTATTTTCGAGGAGTATTTATGTGTAATGCTTTACCAGTTAGTGGACCGCTTTACCGAGAATCAGCTATTCTTAAACTTGATAATGCGAGTGGGTCTGAAACACACTGGGTTGCTTATCGAAAACGTGGAAATAAAGTCATATATTTTGACAGTTTTGGCGATCTTTAGCCTCGTCTTGATCTTATGCTATATCTCGGGCTTGATGAGTTAATATATAATTATCAATGATATCAAGATTTCAATACTTACAACTGCGGTCATTTATGTTTACAATTTTTATGTAATAAGCTTACTAGTCAGGCTATATAAGTAAACAGCATTCTGAAATACAAGTTATTCTTGACTTAGCTGTCATGGAGGAGTCACTAACTTTAAGTCTGTGTAGTTCCTCGTCAACACTTGAAACGCAATATTTTCTACCCATCGAACTGCCACGAGAAAAAAACTATGATCTTGGTTTAATAGAGCTATTAACTTTTAATTCGATTCCTAATATAGATATAGGCAACAATAAATTTTATGTGAACGGCGAAATAGTCACAATTCCTATAGGAAGTTATGAAATTGAGGATATTGAGAAATATCTGTCAGATGTACTAGCAACAAAAGATATATCTGTCACTTTGAAACCCACTAACAACATACTCCGCAGTGTAGTAAAGTGTAGTCACAAGATTGACTTTCGCCCTCAAGATTCAATAGGAAAGATTTTGGGTTTCACTAAACGTGTTCTGACTTGAAATACCCGTCACAACTCGGATCTGCCTGTAACCATTCTAGAAGTGAATTCTCTAAGGGTCGAATGTAATCTCACCACAGGGGCGTATATAAATGAGCGTCAAGTACACACAATTCATGAATTTTTTCCTGCTGTACCGCCAGAATATAAGATCATTGAAGTGCCATCACACGTCATTTATCTTCCAATCGTCAGCAAGTGCATTAATGTTGCATGACATTAATGTAGTTCAAGAAATGATATCAATGTAGTTCAACAAACGTCAACATTAGTAGAGGCTCGATTTGTTTATGAAGATTTTAAAATAGAAATTATGAAAATTGAGTGGTCTATTAAAACAGCTTGAAAAAGATCGACCTATCGCCATGAGTTTTCGTACATGGGAGTTATATGAGTATCCGCTTCTTCCAGCCACGTCTAAACACATTTGGACTGTAAAAATATCAAATCAATTAGAAAAACCACGTTTTGTCATTCTAGGTCTTTAAACGAAACGTAAGGGGTAAAATGAAATTAATGCCAGCCGTTTCGATCATTGCAATATTAGTAATGCCAATTATTTTTAAACTCACAATACTATTCTTATAGAAATTTAAATCTCAATATCACTAACAACCAGAATTCTATGTTATATGATATGTATGCCACCTTTCAGAGCGTCTATTATAATAAAGACGCTGAACCTATGCTTAAAAAGTCTCATTTCTTAAATCATATGCCTCTCATTGTTATTGATTGTTCGAAGCAGAATGAGTCGTTAAAGAGCACTCCTGTATATATTCGTTTAGAATTTGACTCAAGAGAGAATTTTCCAGCAGACACATCAGCTTACTGTCTAATTTTACATGATCGTATTATTCAATATAATCCAATTAGTGGTGATGTAAAGAAAATGTAGTAGGGGTGAAAAAGGGAAGGGGAAGAGACGGAGCTTATGAATATAAATAACACGTAATATCGGTAAAGAATACATTCTACTTCATTATTAAAACAGATGCATAAAAATTCCAAGAAAAACGAACTCTGCAATAGCCGACGCTATGCCCAAACATAGGAAAAGAACAGAGCATAGATATTGTAAACCAAAGCTATTTTTCCTTCTATTAATAATTGTTTCAAACTTTAATACCAAAATTGTAGTATAACACTAATTTTTGATGAGGTAAATACGTATGCTCTGTTCATGTATTACAACTTAAGATAAGCCCAATGCGTAACTAAAACCAGTTAAACATTAATTATACTACATTACTCTAAAATATTATAACCATTCTATTGTATCTTCTGTATTGATACTAAATATGTCACTACGTATAATTAAGAATCACTACAACGAAAAACAATTGTTAAACATTATGCCTTATAAATAACATTGTATTTCTTACTCTGTAGTTTATAAATAGTATTATATTCCTTACTTCTATATTTTATAAAAACAAACACTCTATATTTTACTCTAATCTAAAAACAAAATGTTAATTTAGTCGCACATCCATAAATAATTATAAATATAAAACAATGTAAAAAACTACACTATGATGCAATCTTTCGGAATAACTCGCAAGTCCTGCACTGCCCCACCGCTCGTCAGAGGGTAGTCCCGAAAAACCCAGATATCGCTTCAAGCGGATCTTCAGGAGAAGGAAGAAAAGTACCCTCCTTATCGGATCACACCAAATCACCAAGAACATCCACCCACGCCAACGATGAACTATGTACGCCTACAGAAAATTAGACAGGTCATTGTTCTTTAAAAACTCGCGCATCACGCTCCAGCAGTTAGTCAAAACTCGAACTTCTAAATCCGAACTCGAACGCCGCGTCAGCCGTGTCAGGGAAGCCACAAACGAACTCTGAACTCTACAGCAGCCATCCAGTCATCGAAGTCACTTTCAAGCCATTATCCGAATTCCGAACTCCATGCCGTCTTGCCGCGAATAATCTGCCGCGAACAACCCGCCGCGAAAAATAAAGTGTAAACTGTGAGCGTTTCGCAATAAAGAGTAAGTTTTTACACATATTAAATATCTTCTTTTTCTCTGTACACAAACCAAACACATCATTTAATGTTCCTTATCCGGAAAAACTTGTGCTACTTGTGCTAACGCACCTGGAGCAGTTTTTCCAAAATACCTCCTAGCCAATCACTAAAGGCTATATTGTATACTTTTCTGGGCGATTGTGGGAAACTCTTTGGTATCACAAAGTGTTTCTTACTATCTATAAGCCCAGAAAGACTTAGTAGTCTATCATACCATTCCGCTTCTCTCACCTAGGGAGAAGTACAATGCTTGCTAGGGTTGTCCCGAGTGATTAGATTTTCGAATCTAAACTCGAAAAGACCTGTTACGTGCGGAGTACGGAACTGTATGCAATCGCATAGATCCGCACTCAGCTCGTTATGAACCTTTTGTGTTATTTAGGCGGTAAGGTTCTCCTTCTGAGGAAACCGCAGTGCGCCGCGCGCCCCGTACGGGCTCGCTCTTATGGGTTAAAGATAGTTAGGGAGTTTGACCTCGGGGGATATGGGATCTTTGGGTTAATGAAGTTGTGAGAGTAAGGTTATATGTAAATATAAATTGATAGTATTATATGTATATATGTATATTCTGTTATTAAATTCGAAATTACAAATTAGAAATATAATCCTATGGTTTCCTATTGGTGGCGGGTGCCGCTGCAC
>UELV01181903.1:0-15980 GCA_900490015.1 Megastigmus stigmatizans
CACACACACACACACACACACACACACACACACACACACACACACACACACACACACACACACACACACACATACACGCACACACACTAACACATACACACGAATAACGCACGCGATTCTAATCACCGAATACAATAAGACAAGCACAGTAACACACGATTAATTCTGGCAAAGGTAAATAAGTTTACTCAAATCTACGTCTAATCTGGTCCACGGTTTGGATAAGTCTAGCTCCCGCCAGCAAGCGCTCACAGTGACCCCGCCACGCGAGGCGAATCCCTGGTCACCGCGTGCGGCAAGTCCCAGCATAGAGCGCGTGCCTCGGCACGAAATCGAAAACTCATAAAAATAATTTAAGGCAGTAAAAATGACACGAACATCCCGCCCGCCTTCGTCTACCCGACGAACCTATCATCTTAAACCACAATCTAATCACCTTTACTACTTTCTTCAATGTACAACGAACAAAGACGAGCGATATGAACCGTAGAAAATTTCAACAAGAACCGTAAACAATTCCTCGAAAGTCAGAGGGTGTTCGCCTACAACCCTTTTCAGATGGTGCTTTACGGACTTACCTCCGGCTTCCCATAAACGTCGGTAATGTGGAGCGCTAGGAGAAATAAACGCCCAATCAGTCCCGTCATTTGCAAGAACCGAAACAGTCTCTCGGTAGAAACACGAGGCTCGCTGGAACATCGCCTTCAATTCCTTATCAGCACCGTGGAAGTTAGCGGCTTTGTCGCTATAAAGTTTCCGGCAGATACCCCGTCTACCAACAAAATGGCGATACGCACTAATGAACGACGCCGTAAATCACTAACAAGCTCAAAATGAATAGCTCGAGTAGAAAAGCATACGAACACGACGATATACCCCTTATGCGACTTTTGCCCACGACCCTTAGATATACGAATCTGGAAGGGACCCGCATAATCTAACCCTGATATATCAAACGACCTACTAACGCTCTCACGATCGACAGGCAGGTCTCCAATAACTGCTGAGCAGAATGATGCTTAACTCACTGACAAGCTACACACTTGTGTATAATTTATTTTACCAACCTATTCCGACCTAAAATCCAAACCTGCTGCATCAAAATACTAGATGTCAAAGTAGGACCCCCGTGCAAGCAGAGATGATGCGCAGAGCGCACGAAGAAATAACTGAGAGCCGAATGCTGTGCCAGAATCGGGTGGTGGTTTCGATCGAAAGAGATATCCGAATGCGACAGTCGACCTCCTACACGTAAAATATCATTTTTGCATAAAAAGGTGGTTGGGTTTATCTTACTGAGCCGACTGCACTTCGGCAGTCTCTTTCCTGCCTTCAGCCTCTCTATCTCGTTAGCAAAACTATTCGCCTGCGATAAACGGATAACAATCCTATGAGCTTCAGCTAATTCCATCGAAGTGAGAAACGAAGGAAGCGCCTCGTGACCGTTTTGACGCCTACGCAGATTGAATAGTGGACGCCTACAATATGCAACAACGGAAATCAAACGAGACAAGGAAGAAAAACGAGTCAATGTTTCCGATTCGGTAGCTAATTTCTGCGTATGAAGCCTTCCCTGGGTTTCTGCTGCACGCGACCACTGCTCTGTAGATTGGGAAAGTCAAAAAGGTCCGCACCACCAAAATTCAGATCGCGCTAACTCCGCCGGCTCAGAACCTCTCGACGCCAAGTTAGCTGGAGTCTATTTGGTGTACACGTGCGCCCATGTAGCTGACGTCAATTCGGTTTGAATATACCACACTCTATTCGCAACGAATGTCTTCCAGTTGCACGGGTGTTTTCGAAACCGGTTCAGCACTATTTAACTGTCAGACCAAGCAAAAACTGGAATCGCTTTGAGGAAGTCCAGCGCCCTTACGTGATTAAAAAGCTTGACGAGAAGAGCAGCGCCGCAGAACTCGAGGTTAAGGATACTAATGGTTTTGACCAAAATGATCTTCGTCTTAGCGGCTACAAATATACGCTAAACTTACCGCTTCCTTCATCAATCCGTAAATAAATTACAGCTGCATAAGCCCGAGAAGATGCGCCAGAAAAGCCATGGAGCTGATAAGATCGATTAGCTGCTACGCCTAGCCACCTATCGATTGCTAATGACGGCAAATTAGATAACGACTTGCAGTACTCATACCACCGCTCGAGAAACTCTGCAGGCAAAGGAGAATCCCAATCGCACTTCTGGATCCACAAGTCTTGCAACAAGATTTGCGCCATCACTGTGATTAGAGAAAGCCACCTGAGTGGATCAAATAATCGAGCGATATTGGAGAGGATAGAACGCTTCGTCGAGGCTGCCGACAACTGTGCGATGTCCGAGACATTGAACTTAAACTGGACCTGAGCAGGGCTCCAATGAACACCAAGAGTCTTAACTGATTTATCTGCATCGATTTGCTTCGCCAGACTTTGTTGTGCATGCGAGGGGAGGAGCTCTGGATGGTTTGCAGCCCACCTGTCGAGAGAAATGCCTGCTGACGCTAAAAGATTGGTAAGCTCTACCTTTTTTTGTTGCGCGGTAGTAAGCTGGTTAGAACCAACAAAGGTGTCGTCTACGTACGTCTCGAATTTGAGACACTTAGCTCCAAGCGGAAATTTGGCCCCTTCGTCCTCGGCGAGCTGTAAGAGAGTAAGTATAGCTAAGTACGGGGCACAAGCTGTCCCATAAGTAACAGTGGTCAAGCGATAATCAACTGGAGCAGAATCAGCAGTAGGAGTCCAAACGATTCTCTGAAGGTCCTGGTCAACACGCTTTACGTTCATCAGCCGAAACATTTTAACAATATCCGCTGTGAACGCAAATAAATACCTACGCCAATTGAGAAGAATTAAGGAGAGATCACCTTGCAATGGAGCACCTGTAAACAAAAAATCATTGAGAGATCGCCCCACTCGAGTCCGCAAAGACGAATCAAAAACTACCCTAAGTTTCCATGAGGAATCAGAAGCCTGGACTACGGTGAGATGTGGCAAGTACCACGCACCTTCCTGATAAATCTGAGCATCTGGAACCCGCGTTATATGCCCTAAGCGTTCATATTTTCCTATGAAATGTCAATACACCTGAGCGACCTTGGAATCACGAGCAAATCGACGCTGCATAGTAAAAAGCGATCCTAGAGCCATTTGTCTTATCTCAGCTGCAACGGAAAGTAGATCAGCCTTCACTGGGAGCTGCACTTCAAAACGTCCCTCTGAATTGCGCGTATATGTTTCTCTAAAGAGTATCTCACATGCTTCATCGTCGGGCTCAAAAACGCTGTAGAGTTTGATCAAATTCGTTCAGCGATACGCAATGTGATACTTGCATTGGTGTGTCGATTTTCGACTGCTCCGCTCGACGTGAATTCTCCACCTGCAATGTACCTGAAATGATCCACCCGAAAACCGTATTTTGAGCGACGAGCTGCGACGGTGGGAAACATCTCAGGCCGGCACTCAGCAACTGCCCGTAAACATCATCTCCCAGAATAATATCTACTTTATTCGAGACGAAAAATTGCGGATATGCCAGAGTGCAACCTGCAAACTGCTCGAGGTCGAGACCACTGATGCTATCAGCTGGAAGCTGCGACGTTAAATGAGGAAGTACGAGTGTCTCTGTCTTAAGTTCGAACTTCGTCTCGACACTATACCTTAAAATCAGTTGCGTCATCGAGCGCGCAGTGCCCGCCGCACTAGTGCCAAGCCCTGATAGCGGCACGCAAGTAGGCTCCTTTTGAAGTCCTAACAACTGTACAATTGACTCCGACACAAATGAAACTTCCGAACCCTGATCTAAAAATGCCCGAACGTACGTGCTATCACCTCTGGACCCTATCACCTGCACTCTTACTGTAGCCAAAATAATCTGCCGCTTGTGAGCCAAGATACGAACTGCATGCAAGCTAACGAAAGGTTTTTGAACTCGAATTACCTGCTTGAGATCCACCGGTATTTTGCAGCGCAGCTTACGAATATCCAGGAGCTTTCAAATGTAAGAGCGTGTGATGCTTATGCTGACAGATCGAGCAACGACCCGATGAATTACAAACATGGGCCGTATGCGAGCCAAAGGAATTAAAACAAATCTGCAACCACCTAAAAGTCGCGAGTCGCTCATACGGAACCTTATCTTTTAACTTGAAGCATTTCGAGAGAGGATGCGAGCCGCTGCAAAGTGAGCAATTTGCAGTCTCAGAAGGTTGAGACAAGCCAGCGTGAAAATCCTTACGAGACCGTCGCTCCGATGTATATTTTTTGCTTTTCGCTCAGAAGCGACCATACTAAGAGTTTGAGCTCTTTCGTCTAGGAACTTTGTGAAATCAACGAACTTCGGATGCGAGACGGAGGACAGCGAACCCTCTAAATTCTCGACTTCTGTAAATTCATGATCCTTCGCGCTCAATTCTGCTTCCCACGGCTTCCGCGATTCTGGATCCAAACGATCTGACAACAAGAATGCGAGCCACATATCCCAATGCTGAACTGGAAGTTTCAAGTCTTCCAACGATCGAATGATACGCTGGGCCTCATCGAGAAAATAACGAAGCTCAGAAGCTGATTCCCTTTTCAGATGCGGAATTTCCATGAAGGAAGTCAAAAGTTTATTAACAATAAGCCTCGGATTTTAATAACGAGCGCTCAATGCTTGCTACGTGCTCGCATAATTGGCATTAGTCATCATAACGTCATTGATCAGCTCAGCAGCTCCACCCTTCAAGCACAGTTTAAGTTACTGCAACTTGCTAGCGTCGGATAAATGAGGAATCTCATGCGACGCAATTACACAATTACGCAACGAAATGCACGCCGGTTCTATAAATATTCTTAATCTAAGAGAGCTCTCTTACCAATGGCCTTCAGGCCCGCACAAGTCGCCACAAAAGCTCGATCGCCGTCCAGGAGGCCGCTGAGTCAAACGTTAATATAATTGACCGCGGCGTCGCCCTCAATCCAATGAGGTGAGCCGGGAAAGGGGAGTGCAGATGTTGGTCCTCGACCTCCACCAAGCGCGCCCCGACTTCTCAGGGAAATCAACGCTTTGATGATGGGCAACAATGATACGTTGCCGCGTACTGCACTCGCCCTGGAAAGGGTCACGTCAACTAGGCGCACGCGGACACCGCCCCACAATTTACACCTAATTTCGCCTCGAGGCTCGCTCGCTTGCACACACACACACACACACACACTCACGAAAGACGTACGCGATCGCGATTTTCCGAACTTGCAATAACGATTACAAAAGCGCGAGCAAACGTAATTCTAATTACCGAATACAATAACACGCGCACGATAACACACGATTAATTCTGGCAAAGGTAAAGAAGTTTACTCAAATCTACGTCTAACCTGGTCGACGGTTTCAATAAGTCTAGCTTCCGCCAGCAAGCGCTCTCATTGGCGGCGCCGCGCGAGGCGAATCCCTAGTCACCGCGCGAGGCAAGTCCCAGCATACACCGCGCACCTCGGCGCGAAATCAAAAACTCATAAAAATAATTTTAGGCGGTAAAAATGGCACAAACAACACTATTATTGTAATTACACCAGAAGAGTACTTAATATGTATAGATATGAAACACTATATATATACCATACAACGACGAACAACGAGCGGTAACATTTTAATATAATAAGAGATGTATAATATAATTTATAAATAAAATAAATAATAAAACCTGTTTAAAATAGTTGAAAAATTATCTAAGAAATTTAAAAAAGTTATTCTTAATATTACTTTAATTTTGTTAAAATTTTAAATATATAATTTTTAAATTTTAATTTCTATTGTATACTCAATTTTAGTTTTTATAACACACCTTGCAATCATTTTTCATTAGGCTTATACAGATGGTCCACTGAAAACAAAGTCTCAGTGAAGACAAATCGGAAGGAAATGAAATTGTTAATAAAATTCAATCAAAAAAATTAATTACAAAGAGAAGAAAAAATGTTAAGAAATCTAAAAGGGAACATTTAAATTAATGTGAATACTTTATGCAACGAAAAATATTTTTATTATTATTGTTATTATTCTAGTTATTGTTACAGTTATTATTAGTGTATTCAAAATTTAGTGTAATGTGGTTACTCAAATTATATGAAATTATATGAAAAAATTGTGTGAAATTCAAAAAAGTACTGCAATACATTGTTTCGTCATCTGCTTAATAAATTTAATAGAATTCTTATTTTAACCTATAGATTTTCGACACCGATTCTAGCACGAACATTGCTTTAAAAGTATAGTTGATCGTAAAATAGAGATTTTAAAATTTTATTTTGCTTTTTAAGCCTAACTTTTTGAGACGAGCTAAAAAATGAGTAATGCCACTCAACTATCATTCCTTAAAGTACCTAGTATGTAATAATTCAAGGCCCAAAGACAAAGATTTTGAAAATACAGGCACATCTCAAATATTTCGAAAACAATTTTCTGAAATATTAAAAGTTCTGTGGATTTCCCCATATTCACTGTGAATAAGCGGTTTTTCACTGGTTCAAATGTAGAGAGCAGAAATTTCTGTTTATTAAGATTAATATTCCATACAGTGTTTGTGTATAAAAAAGTAATTAAGTAAGAAAGTTATGCTGCAAATTATAATATCTGGGATCGTGAATTTATTTCTGTTAAGATTTTATAATTTGAGTACATCTGATGAAGCTAATCACAACTTTAAGTATTTTTTATCGCAATAGACGACGACGTCGTTGAATCATCAATTTTTCCAATTACCTGTTTCATACTTAAAAGATAGTGCGACACGTGTTCATAAACAACAAAAGTAATAACTGTAGCAGGTGTTACTCTTAGAAGATTTACGCTGAGACCTTTATAATATCCACACCACCCTTCATACCTGAAAAATAAAAACAACTTTAAATTCTGTCATATGTAAAAAATAACATGCTAAATTGAGAAACATAAATCAAACTCGATAATAATTCATTACAATTAAAATATAACATGGCCTATTACTGATATAAGCTTTGGCGCAGTGCAAAATAAGCGTAGCGTAATAACTGACTATAGGCGTTTAGAGTAATCAGGCATGATTTTTTATACAATTTTTTTATCTTGGCTCTGCTTGTTATTGAAATTATTTTATTATTTAGAACAATTTTAACTCTGAATAACAAAAAATATATTGAAACTAATGTAATGGCAAGATAAAACAAATTATATCATTTTGTTACATAGGACACGGAGCTGTCCTATTATTCTATTCATTGGCGCGCAAATATCATATTACAATAAAGTGCAACTCCAATAAAGTGCATTCCAAAGAAGTACAACTCGTAGCTGACCACGCCATAACACCCGGCAACAGTCAAATTGCCGACTCTACGAAAAATCGCACGAGGCGATTTTTACCACTTCCACCACCTCCAATCAAGCACAATAAAAGTAGCCCCATCAGGCCGCATCGAGGAGAAGGACCCAACATCTGAACAAGGACCGACTGACCGATCGCCGCGCAACGCAGTTAGAACCACTCGACACATGCATCGTATAGCGAATAAACTTAGTGCAAAGTTCTCCAGTCTTCGCGTCACTTCATTTACCCGCCCTCACAAATTCCTTTCCGGATTAAGTTACCGGAAAGTTGGACGAAACAGAATCCACATAGAGAGAAAGAATCTCTCGTCATAGTTATCATACGTGACATTTTTGGTGCTAAGTCTGGGGTTTCGTCAGTGAGGGACGTGGGTAGAAACATCGAAACTTTTTTTTTTTTAAACAAAAAGTTGACGGGAAGGAAGGATGACACATCTCTACAAGAACATCATTATCTTCACAATTCTGTGCATGTAAGTACATTTTATATATTTTTTCGGGGAATCTATATTATCCTCCCTCGTGAATTAAAACATATTTTAAAGTCATTTCCATTGCACGATTCACGCGAAATTGTCGAAGTTTTAATTGCGTTCGTTTCGTTCTCCACTCCATCTTTTCGTGGTAAAATCAATACATTAAAAAAAATATATATACACATATATATCAAACAGACACAACATTTTTTCTCTTTATACAACTAGTAGCTTTGAAAAGTCTGGAAGTTTCGAAATCGCTAATGAGCGGATTCGAGGCTGATCTTTAGGCGATTGATTCCACACCGTATTAAGGTCTATGGTCAATATCCGCTAGCTCCCTTTACGCACTAGACAGTGAGAAGAAATTCCTAGATCTAGCCAGTCTAGGCAAGCTCGGGTCATTTCAAAGCTTCGAACTAACACAAAAAATACATACAATAAACAGACAACCATTTTTTTTTCCTTTACTATAGAAGTCTTGAAAAGTCTGAAAGTTTTGAAATCGCTAACGAGCGGATTCAAGGCTGATCTTTAGATCTAGCCGGTCTAGGCAAGCCCGGGCTATTTCAAAACTTCGGACAAAAGACCATTCGAGTGGATTCGAGGCTGATCTTTGGATCTAGCCAGTTTAAGCAAGCTCTGGTTATTTCAAAACTTCGAACACACACAAAAAAATATATATACAATAAACAGACAACTCTCAAATCGACAATGACTTTCAGACTTTTCCCGTGGTCAAAAAAGAGAGTGAGTAGTAGAAGTACGGTAATTTTGCCTAGTACGAGGCAGGTCCATATTATGAAACAAAATTTTTAAATAATCAAATTTATGACTAGTTAAAACAAAGAAAAAGATAGAGAAAAAGAAAATCCTATGACGTACTAATCTGCGAATTTTGTTATGCACGAGGACAGGTGTTGTAAAAATGTTATGCAAAAGAAATCAGATAAGAAATGGCGAACTACCTATCTATTTTCGATCTACTACCTAGTTGTGTTCCACAAATTGCATAAGCTTTCAAAAAGAGGAGCACAGGCCAATACATTTGGCAACGCTATTTTAGCGTAAATATTAACCATACACATGAGATTAAAGACCAGATAAGGACCATAACTAATCAACATAAACAGCATGAGCAATTACACGAAGTAAAACCCCTTTCCCTTTAAAAATAAATAAAATAAATCAAAAAGAACAAATGGACAATATGGGGAGTATGCATACAGCAGGGGTACACTCGAACGACATTTTTGTGCACTTATATAATACACGTCACTAGCACATAATAAAATTGACCTATGAAAAACAAGAAATATATAGAAAAAGAAAACAAGAGTAACAAATTGCTCTCATAATACTTTACTATATTTTTTCTCTTTCTCTCCATCATCAACGCATTTAAGATCAATAATATTTACCATATGAGGCGAAACAAGCGCAAGAGACTATTTTATAATATCTTAGAAATACTAAAAATATCAGATTTATCAATTTTATTTATAAATTTTCAGCTAATTTACTACATCTCTATACCGCTACTAGATTTCCAAACATATAAATTATGCAAAATTTCATCAATACCTATTAAGCAGATCATGTTAAATACAACCGATACATTCGCGTACGTATGACCAGAATCATCATATATCGCAGTTAACGACTATAACACGTATATGCCTATCATATTAGACGCAATAAATAAATGTAAAAAATTAGGCGACCTTAATATCCGTAAGGAAACCGAGCCAATCAGAGAAACACGCAACATGCGAACTAAAAATGCTTATAAAAGAAAACATAACAAATTTTTCAGATTGTAACGTTAAATTAACAAAATTATATGACACATACTGGATGCGACTGCACACCCCAAACTCATGGATTTTTTCCACAATACAAAAAGAGCAAATATTTATACAATGCCACAGAGCAGAACAGATTTCCTTAGAAATAAACGGGATAGGCATATTACGGTTAAGTTCAGGGCGCACCGCACACACTGCAAACGCCAGATTAACGGCACCTCGCGGAATAAAAACAAAAGTATCAGTTACAATATTTCCAGAATATGAGCTTAATATCGAAAACATACTAAAAAACGAGACGGACGAAGACGACTACGCACAATATATACACGACGCAATAAAACAGAATCAAATTCACGCTACAAAAGGGCAACATAAC
The DNA here is from genome assembly GCA_900490015.1 of Megastigmus stigmatizans. NCBI lineage: Eukaryota > Metazoa > Arthropoda > Insecta > Hymenoptera > Megastigmidae > Megastigmus > Megastigmus stigmatizans. The sequence goes on from UELV01181903.1 coordinate 10,000, forward strand.
GAACAAAATAATCCATTAAAAACAGGGACAAGCCTTTGAGAAATAGTGGAGAAAGCGAAAGCAATTGGCGAGTACAAAAACGTCAGCAAAAACTTCGACATTTTTCAAAAGCAAATAACTATATTTGGTGGATCATTCGTAACAGTAGCAATCGTTTGTGCTATTTTGTGGAAATTATTATTAGTGGGGGGTCCCCTTACTCTAATCAGGAAAAGATTGTGTGACGAGGGTGGAGACGTAGGTGGCATGATTTCTATGCAAATAGTTTGTTTGATCGTTCAATAGTATTTATCATTGTGATTAAGCCCCGGTGCTCACCTTTCCGTCGCCGCTCTCGCGCAAACGACAAAGACCTCTGTCGCGCTCGGCTGCGCGTCAGTCGGAGAGAGGACTGTCGGATTTGCGGGGCTGGGAAAATATCAAGAGAGTCTATGTTTGATGCTAGGAACCGCACGGCGGCATTAATTCATTACAAAACTAAACAATACATGTTGCTTCCGCTGGAGCCGTCGGCCGTAAGCCGTACGCTATTTTGTCGCTATCGCGTCGCTGGCCTGCACGCGGCAGTACCGGTCGCGTCTTGCGGTTTCTCGATGTTCGCGCTGGACGATCGTGCGCAGGAGACATGCACCGAGCTCTATTAACTGTCGCGCCTCGTGACTCTAACGCGAGAGAGAGAGAGAATTATCGTGAGAGTGTCTGCTCGCTGCCGTCGGCCTCCTGGAGCCTCTTCTGGGGTGTTTCCTCTCTTCCTCCGGTTGATCGTCGTGGGCAGCCGGATCCGTGCAGCCTTCCTTGTGATGTGCCGTGCGACGGCTTCGGAGTGCCGGCCCTTCGGCTGAGTCCGTCGGCTGCTCGTGGTCGGCTCTGGACGCCGAAGCTCTCGTTTCCTGGACGTCTATCCGCCTTCGGCTGGTGCTTCCCCTCCACGACCATGACTGCCCGGTCCGCCTGCCTCGTGTCGGACCTCTCCTGGCCCTTTTCGTACTTTGGAACTGCTTCCGATTTTGCCGGTGTCCGTGAAGAGAGTGATGCTCTCTTTTCGGTGTTTCCGCTCTGTTTCTTCTCTCTCCCCACTTACGCGCCTTGGCGCGTGCCTCGCGCTGCTCGCGTTTCTCGCGGAGCAGTGCTTCTCTCTCTCTCTCTCTTACCTTATTGTTTCCCTTATTTCGAGCTTATTTCGCGTTACGTGTGCGCGCGTCTCCTGGCGCGTTCTTACATATTCGTGAGGTGTCGTGTGACGTGATTACCACGTCACAACACCCCCTGGCTTAAATTTCATGCTTAGTGCAAGAACGCACACGTGCAAGTGTTAGGTGATTTGCATCTTTCGGCTGCTACGCTATACCGTTTGATATTTTGATTTAATATATTGCGATAAACATGGAATGTGATATATATTGTTTAATCTATGCGTAAATAAGTAATTTTTATATAAAGCTTGTATGTTATTGTGTATACATATAAAAAATAATGTGGATATATATTTTTTGTTTATTTAGATTTCCCGCTAACCGGTTTCTCTCTCTCGTCTGTGTTCGAAATGCACGAATGGTTTAGAGTCAGTCGCAGGTTGAAATAAATAAGAACCATTTATTTGTTTATTTACGTTTATTTCGCCAATCTTAAAATGTATTCGGTCGGCTTATTTGCCGCGCTACGTAGTCGCAAGTAATATATATATGTGTGTGTGTGTCTATTGTGATTTATTTCACTGTAAATATATTTTATTGTCTTTTTTTTTTTTTTTTTTAATCATAATCACAATCATAAACTTAAAATCTAATATCTAATAAAAATGTAAAGTAATTCGGCTTTTACTGCCTATTGGGCTTTCGGACGTTGTCCTCTTCTTTTTTCAAGTTGTCTCTATGTTGCCGCGCTGGGAGTTTTTCTTGGTCGCCCGCGCCGGCGCTTTTGAATCTGAGCTTGAACAGGATTGCTGATACTATTTCTTTTATTAGTTTTATTTGTGATTTTAGAGTTATTGCTACGCGTTTTTGAATTATATATATTTAATTCTTTTGCGTGAACACAATTCTCTATAGTTTTGCCGTATTCGTCTTTCAGCTTGTATATGTTTTCGCTGACAACTCTTGCTATTGTGCAAGGGCCTGTGTAGTTGCTCAATAATTTTGCCGATATGTTTTTATCGGCTGACGATAGTATGTTATTTTTTCTCCATACTTTGTCGCCTATTTTAAATAAAAATTCTCTTTTATTTTTGTTAGAGTACTGAGCTTGATTATCGCTCAGAATTTGTACTTTATCTGACGTTTCGTCTTGAATTTCGGCTAATTCGCTCATTCGATTTTGCCAATTTTCTAATTCTTTCTTGTATTGATTATTGTCTAGGTTTAAAATCTGTTTTATTTGCATCATTATGTCATCGTTGCTGTCCGGTTTTTCGGCTTCTCGACGCCAATATTTTGGTTGTTTCAATTCCCGGCCAAACATCAGGAACGCCGGTGTTTTACCCATTGTTGCGTGTACAGATGTGTTGTACGCGAATTGAAACTGTGGCAAATATTCGTCCCATTTCTTATGGTTTTTGCCTATGAACGCGGATATCAGACTTTGATATCTCGGTTTACGCGTTCTACCGGATTAGCTTGAGCGTGCCGTGCTGGCGTTCGCTCGTATAAAATTGAATTTTTTTTTAAAAAATTCTTTTATGGCTGAGTTTATAAACTCTTTGCCGTTATCAGATATTAGAGCTTCGGGTGTGCCGAAATTTGCGCTTAGTTTATTCTGTATCGCTTCTCTAACTGCGCTTGCAGTTTCATTTCTGATGGGCACGCATATAATGAATTTTGAAAAAATATCTTCAAAAATTATTGCGTATTTGAAGCCTTTACGATTTGTGGGAAAATCGCCTATCAGGTCAACTGAAATGACTTTTCCGGGTCTATCGACGTGTCGAGTGCCCATGAGTCCTATTTGTTGCCTTTGATCAATTTTACACTTTTGGCATGTCTCGCACGTTTTTACGTATTCCAAGACGTCTCGATATATACCGGGCCAATAATAGGATTGTGATACCTTTTTATAGGTTTTTTCGATTCCTGGCTGCGCCGCGTGTGGATCGTCGTGCATTTCGTTCAGGATCGTTTCTTTTTTGTCGCATGGAACTACTAATTTCCATGCGTCGAGATCACTGCATACGTCTTCTTCTCCGTAATTCAGTCTATATTTGTAGATTTTTCCGTTTATTATTTTCCAGTCTTTATACCTTCTTGGGTATCTAAATATTTGGTATACCCTTTTCTTGTACCATGCATCTGACGTTGTGTCTCGTATACTAATTTCATTTATCGCCGTTTCTTCGGATTCATGAATTCTGGAAAGTGCGCCAGGCACGACATTATGTTTGCCTGCTCTGTGCACTGTTTAAAAATCATATTCGGCTAGATCTTGGGACCATCTGCCCAGTCTGCCTACTGGATTTTTTCTTTCGAATAGCCATTTGAGGGCACTGTGATCTGTTATGACAGTGAACCTTTCGGCTTCTAAGTAAGGCCTAAATTTATCTATTGCCTATTTTACCGCCAGGTACTCTTTTTCGGTAGTATTGTAATTAAATTCTGCCGGTTTTAGTGCTCTGCTTGCATATGCTACCACATGGTCATTGTCGTCTACGCGTTGCGTAAGGACGGCTCCCAGACCAGAATTACTTGCGTCTGTGTGCAGAGTAAATGGTTTATCAGGGAATGGCATGTGTAGCATTGGTGCCTCTATTAGTTTATTTTTTAATGTTTCGAACGCGTTCTGTTCATCTGCTCCCCATTCGAGCTTGTTTGTATTTTTATCTTTTCTTTTTAATAAATTCGTTAATGGACTGGCTATTGAGGCGAAGTTTTCTATAAATTTCCTGTACCAGGATGCCATTCCTAAAAATCTTTGGAGTTGGCGTAGTGTTTTAGGCACTGGGTACTGTCGTACCGATTCTGTTTTATCAGGGTAGATAGCGACTCCTTTCTCATTAACTATGAAGCCTAAATATTTTACTTCGTTCACGCAGAAATCGCTCTTGTCTCGATTTATCGTCAAATCCGCAGCTTTAACTTTAAGGAGCAAAGTCCTGAGCAATTGTAGATGTTCTTCAAAAGTTTCCGAGATTAAAACGATATCGTCGAGATAGGCGTATGCTTTCGGCTCTAATTCGCCTATTACTTTATCAATCAGCCTTTGAAAACACGCACCGGCTCCAGATAGGCCAAATGGTAGACGCTTATACTGCTATAAACCTTTTCCGGGTACCGTAAATGCGGTGAATTCTTTCGAATTATCTGCCAATGCGATTTGGTGATGAGCATTTTTCAAATCGATTGTAGATATATATTTGGCTTTTCGCAATTTGCTTAACACCGTTTCCATGTATGGATTTGGGTAAGTATCTTTTTTGGTGACTTCGTTCACCTTGCGAAAATCTATGCACATTCTGTAATCTCTATTTTGCCTTTTAACCATAACTGTAGGATTATTCCATTCACTTGTTGATTCTTCTATAATATCTGCGTTTATTAATTTATTTAACACTTCGTGCATTATTTTTTCCATTTTTTCCGAAACGGGGAAGTATTTCTGTTTTATCGGCTTACAACTTTCTTTTAAAATAATTTGATGCTTAATTAAAGATGTTGGTTTCAACATGGTGCTTTGTTCGCTTGGTGGAATGAGTTCGTCTAATAAACTGTTTATCATTTTACGTTGTTTCTCAGTTGTGGTAGAGATGCCGCAGCTTGTTATATCGACTGCTGTATTTGTGTTAATTGCCCATAATTGAAAGTTGAATTTTTTATCTTTACCCAAGTCTGCGAGAGTGTATTTGTCGCAACTTGCAAGTATATCCATCTTGAATAATCTGATGCAATCCAGTCCGAATATTAGATCCGTAGCAATTGTCGGAATTACTGGCGCTTTCGAGCTTTTTGTAACTCCTTCGATCGTGAATGTGGCATTAATTTCTGCGATCACTTGTTCAGACTGTCCATTGGCCATTTGGGCTATCTTTACGTGTGACTGATGTAATTGCGTTTTGAAATTGATTTTGTTCCATATTTTGCCAATCACTGTGCAGGCTGCGCCTGGATCGATCAAAGCGGTCACTATCGTGTCCATGATCTGAATTTTAATCCAATAGTAATTATATCCTGCTGCCTTGCTTAATTCTGGAATGCTCTTGCTGTTGCGTCTCTCGCTAACCGATGAGACCTTAATGGGTAGAGTCGGCGAGGCGGTCAGCTGTTCGCCGACTATTGTCCGTTTCCCGATGGTTGGGACGGCAGATTATTTTGCGTTGATTGTTGTTGAGCTTGAACTTGAGCCTGTGGATTCATGTTCGGCTGGTTGTTCATCGGCTGGCTGTAGGGCGGTTGGCTGTTAGTGTATTGATTGTTTCTGCCATGATTTTGATCTCGGAAGTTGCCTCTGCTCATTCCAAAATTACCTCTACCGCGGCCGTTGTTGCTCTGGCGCCAGTTGCTGTTGTATTGCTGGTTGTTAGAATTATTGTAATTATTTCTGTTGCTGTAAGTGCTTCCATTGCTGTAGTTATTTTCACTATTTTGTTTATTGTATTCGGTATATCGATTATGCTGATTTGGATTAGAATATCCTCCTCTGTTTTGCTTACGCGGATCGAAATGTTTTCCTCTATAATTTCCATAATCTTGACGCTGGCTATTATTACTAAAATTTCTTTGTTGATAATTCTCATTGTTGTTTCTTGAATTTATTTCTTTGTTGTTATTACTAATAATAAATTTTCTCAACTCTTCTTGTATCATTTTTGGGACGTCTGAGTGTGTTGGAACTGATACTGCGTCTATTTTCGGCTTATTTTTTGCATTCAGCTTTTCGCCGCTTATTTTTTCGGATGAAGTGTTATCCTTGCTATGTATGGATGTCTGCTTTCTTCCTATGTCGAAAGCTTTTGATAATAGGATTGCCTTATCCGAAAATTGTTCCAACGTCATGTC
>UELV01181910.1:0-13338 GCA_900490015.1 Megastigmus stigmatizans
AGCCTAAGCCGTTCTCAAGATATAAGCAAATAAAACTTTGAAACTCTGTTTTCGCATGGAACCTCTGGACCTAGGAAGCTGCAAATATGAAAATCGATTTTTTCGACCCCGATTTACCTAATAACTAAAATGCAGTCGTTTCTATTTCATTTGTGTTTTGTATCTTGTTACTGTGCTATATGTATCTTGTTTATTATACTATAGCATGGGCGAATGGTTCTCCCAGAAAAAGTGAACTGCTCTCCCGTTTGAAGGGCAAGCAGCTCGCCGTACGCGTTGATTAACAGCAACACCAATTGAGGCAACTGCTCCCCCAGTCTTTTTTCCGTGTACCGATGGAGGTAATAGATATAAGCAATATGATAGATAAAGAAAATGTGATTACTAATGAGTCTGTCAATAATAGTAAAAATGAAGATTTAATATATGCTACTAAGAATTTATGTGATAAGAATCCAAAAAATGTCATGGATAAGGAATCTATAGTTACCAGTAAAAATAAAGATGTATTATGTGCTACTAAGAATATAAATGAGATGAAGAGTGTTAATATTTAAGATAAGAATTCTGAAAGTATTGATAAAGTTATCGAGCAGGAAGAAAATAATCAAAGGAAACAATTGTGACACTCAAAATGAATCAAATATTCAGAATAACAGTCAATCTAATTGTACTTCAAATTTTATGAATAATAAGATTTAGTAAGTCGTTCAAAAATTATATATTTAATAGGGAAAAAACCACATTTTCCGAGTATTTTTTGTCTCAGAGTGCTGGGGCAGTAGGGCGCGCGCCAGGCTGCCACCGTTCAGATTACCTTGAAGCACTGTCCTCATTTTGTCACGTATGTCTATCTGTCTCTGTCTGGACCTTGCCTCCGTCAAAGTTGTCTTAATGTGGGACACTGAACGATGCCGGAAACGTGCGCCATCCTCCTGTGCTGGGCATCGGAAGCAGGCGGGAGCGCCCGTGCAAGACCTGGCCCGATGTCCTGCTTGTCCACACTTCCAACATCTGTCGTGTCTGACCGGTCAGTTGCAGTCGCTTCTGTAATGTCCGTAACCGAGACATTTATAGCATCTCGGTACTGTCAACTGGGTCTTTATGCTGCAGCTGATAAGTCCTATGTGTATATGTCGCTTCTCTAGGAGTCGCATCCCGTCTTGTTGGTTTAGCTCGCAGGCTATTTGGGCCGAGGACCGAGATCTTTCCCAGTACCGTATTCAATGTGTCTCGTACTTCCAATTCCAAGTCCAAGATCTCTAGAGTGACCTTTGGAATCAAGTCTCTAATGACTCCGTGGTCCCCCAGAGTCTCTTGGAGACGTCCGTTCAGTTCTTGTTGTTGTTGTGAGTGTCCGTCCGCCCTGGTTCGTATTAGCATGGCTCGCCTTCGTCTTTGTAACTCCTCTGACTTCAAATTTTTTGTTAGAGTCGTCGATTATGCGTAACGTCCGTACTATGTCCGCGAACGTCTTGCCCTCCTTTGGTACCACGAGTACTGCTCCTCCCCGTCGATTGCGGGACTGGCAGTCATTTCGTGTCGTCCGTCGTGTCTTCTTTTTCTTCTGTTTCCTTCTCCTATGGTTTTCCACGGTTTCTCAGTCCCCCTGCATACGACTCGTGCTGGCTCTTGGTTCAGCCGCTGTGGAGTCTCTCCTTCCCACAGATTTTAAGACCATCCTAAACGTCTTCGCCCTGTCCATCTTCGTGAGCTCCTGAAGCATGCTACCTATGCTTCGCACGACCTTGTCCTTCGAGGTTAGCGGAAGCGCCGTGGCAGTATCTATTATGCCCAGACTGTCCGTGTCGCGAAACTCGCAGCGCTTCCTCTTCTGCTCCTGTTCTCCTGTGTAATTGCCGTGGTAAGGATCTCCATGCTTAGCTGAGCCGTTGAAGCGGTAGCAGTTCCAGCTCCTCTGTGGCTCGTTTCCTGTCTCTCTCCTCGTCGTCGTTCGTTTTTTGGATCCATTTTCTCTGCAAAATAAAAATTCGTCCCGCCATGTGTCCGACCCTCTGGATCTCCCCCGTCTATGGGGGCAGCTGGCATGGCCCCAACACATGTCTTTAAGCGGTGCCAGACTGGGTTCATCATGCCGGGATATAGCACGCCTCATTTCGCTAGCTCACCTCTGCTCTCTCGAGCCTCCCTCCCCGAACAAGGAGCTCAGCTCTCTGGAGAGTTTCCGGCAAGCATCACGTGATGAAGCACACTTGCCGATGCCGTTTGTCGGAACTGACCAGGTCGCTGGCTTCCCATCTTATCAGCAGCAGAAGCCAAAGGTGGTTAAGGTCACTTCTGCACGCAACCTCCGTTCGCTTCCCCACCCAGGATCTCCTTTTGCCGGCTCACGGGCCGCACTGCACGGCAAACGAGGTGGTCCGCCATTAGTTTGGGAGTTGCCTTCCGTTCATAGAAAGACCGCTCCCGTAAGCCCATCCGCCGGTCGGCCATGAGGCCGGTCTTCGGCAAGGTGCGGGCAGTAAACATATTAATATATCTATATATTAAAGAAAATAATAATTATATTAAATATTTCAATAACTGTACATAATAATTGAATAAAATTTTTTAACACATATTTTGATGTGAAATATGTTTATTTTCAACGTTTAGATATAATTCTCAGTTAACATTATTAATATAAATTTCAATAAAAAGGAATATAGTATATAAATATAACAAGAGTCAAGTAATAACCGCACTGAAATTGAATCAGGTACATTTGTAACATTCATTAGAAACATTAAAAAAATATCTTTAATCTTAGTATATTGAATTATATCACATTTGGTCACATTAACTATTCAGTATCATTTAAAATATTTAAAAAAAATGTTGTCATAGTTCTTATAAAGATACTTATCTAGTATTGCTGGCTTAAGATAATTTTCATAGAAATCCGTGAGTTTTTTCAACATTTTTAATTTAAACTTATCATCTCTAGGAATTGTTATTCGAAGTTGACACTTAAATGTGTAGACTAAAAACTCACAAAATAATCTTCCTGTTACCATCAACTGTCCTTGGATCTGATAATAGTAAGGATGATCTTCATTTATAGATAATTCACAGTTTCTTCATTTATAAGTATGTAATGACTTGAGTAAGGGCATTTAACTTCAATTATTGTCACCCAAGAGTCTCTCAGAACTCTAATCTTTCATCACTAGCAAATCACACTTGATTACAAAAAGTTTATTATGCAAAAAATCTTTTCGAAATTTTCAATAGATTTTTTTTTTTATAAATATGTCCGTGAGATGTGGATTTTGATGAAAATTTGATTGGATTTAATATCTTATTTGCTAATTTTTTTATTTTGGTTTGAATTTGAAATGTCATTTGCCAAATGTCACTCTTGCTCTGCCCCAGTGTTTCCAATTTTATTTTCTCTACATCCTCCTGTTCAATATCGATTAAAAAAAGATTTTTCAGTAAAGCATACTTGAAATCATGCTTTAAATAATCTTGGTCATTTAATATGGCATATGAATTAGCTGGTGGGATTATTTGCTTAATGCCCATATTAGTATCAAACCTTCTACTTATATTTAAACTTTTAAAATAATCTATGTAACTTTGATCCTGCAAAATATCTTCTTCATTCTCTTCGACTTCAAGTGCATTGGAATAAATATATTTTTTTTATTTTTTCATATTTGTAGCTTTAATAGGAGAGTCTGAATATCGCTTAGCTGGATGATGAAATGCCTGCAATTGCTCAGTAGTTGTTTGTCTCGTTATTGCTGGTTTTTTTAAATAAATATCTCTAACATCAAATAGCGTGACCTAAACGTGCTTGCAGTGTGCACTTTTACTATGTGCATTCTTTAACTTCTCTATCAAAAGACAAGCTGATGTTTATATTATATGTTATATTTTTTCGCACAGGGTTGCTGCATAATATAAATTCCCCGTTAAAGACAATATTTTATTTAGAATTTTGAAATTTTTAAACAATTTTTGGTGCATTATAATTTTTACCTTCTATGCAATATCTGAGGTGACGCAGATAACCACTATCGTACATATTTTCAGCCATTCCAATATTTTTATCAAACAAATTTATGCACTCATTAATGTGCTCATTTGTTAAACTAGGAATACGTCTAGATAAATTAACATCTTTGTACAACTCAGCAGCCGGAGTCTTGATAACATTATTTTCCTTTCATTCATTTTCATCTTCGACAAAATTTCCAAAATTACTATTTCTGTCATAGCCTATTAATCTACAAAAAAATTTACGAGATTATTTTGTTTAATGTTCAAAATATTTTACACGCATTTAAATAAGATTATTGAGCCGTCCTTGGCTTAGTAGGTAAGGCACTTGCCTGCTAATACAAGGCGACTCAAGTAGTCGTGGGTTCGATTTCCGTCTGGAACTTGAAAATTTTTTCGGGCTTTTTTCGGACGGAAAAAGAACCATGACTACGATATATGGAAACAAGTCCCATTGGGCAAAATAATTGAACGAGAAAAAGTCCCACTGGGCAAAAATCGAATAAGAAAAAAGTCTCACTGGGCAATACCTGGTAATGGCCTAAGCACACCAGCAAAGGCTAATAAAAACTGCTAAAAAAATATAAGATTATTAAAATATATTTAAAAAAATAATGTTTTACAAAACGTTTAACCTATAAACTATTCTAACCTATTTATTACCTGTCTACCAAGGCTTTTTTCTCCAGTTAACGTTTGCGTTTCTTCATTTTAACTTCTTCTTTAGCTGTTTCACTGTCATTAAACCATACTTTTCTTCCATACTACTTATAGCAAGTTCTATTTCAAACGAATACACACGGACACGATCATCGATATAATATAATCATAGTACCTATGATTGTATTGATATCTCTTGTGCATAGCTGCGCCGACCTGGTGGCAATTTTTGCGGACATACCTCATTGAATAAATGTTCATTATGATTTCTAAAGAGATTCAAATGTTATAACCTGAGTTTTAATATGAATTTTTCCAAAATAACACAAGAACGACGCAAACTAATTTTAAAAAAATGTCTCAAATTGTCGTTAAATAAAACTCCTTTAAACGCATACTGTAAATTTTCTAAATATTAAACTTACAATCCGAAAAAAAACAGACACGAAAAAAAAGTTTCTAGAAAATAGCAAATTTTTGTTCGAATGATATTGAGAAAATGTTTTTAACCATTATAAAAAAAAAATTTATCGAGATAAAGCTTCTTCTCTGAGGAAGCCAAAAATTTCTCAAATTACTTCAAAACATTCTTTTAACATCATTAAAATAAAAAAATATTTATAACTGTGAAAGATTGGAATAAAGGACGTTCACAAAGAATTAAAAAAGCTTTACAAGCTCATAATCAATAATTTGAAAAAAGTTTTTATATTTTAATAAATGTTTATTTTTTTATTTATTTCTATTTGTGTATTTTTTCTCAAGAAACATCATTTTTTTTGACAAAAGCTAGCTATTTAGATTTTTTACTTTTTATTTTCGTGAAGGTTAATTTTCTGTTACTGTGGCCAACTCCACTGGCCCATTGAAGCGCCCCATTATATACCACAGTGATGCCACTGCGGCAGCTATTCTCGGCTCCCCGATGGTGGTGGAGCAACCAATGCTGGCCCACGGCAGCGCCACCATTCAATTTCTAGTCGGGACCAAAATGACAATTTCTAGATTCGTAATTTAAGATTAACAAATCCTCAAACTTCGATATCATGGCTTTAAAAAATCGCACAGAGTCAAATAAAAAATAAATTAAAATTTAAAAGCCAAGCTTTCTAACCAAACTAGCAAGATTAATAGCAAACATTTTCGTACACTGTATATTATAATTCGGAATTACGGAGTTTAATAGTATTTTCAACGCTTAAAGTATAATATCCCGGCTTCTAATAGATTAAATCTAATAATTCCAACGAGGTTTTAAATAGTAGATATTTTTTGCATATTTGTGAGCAATTTTAGTTACACAGAAAGTTTTTTCCGGATTTAAAATATCGAATTTTTTCCACAGAAATATGCTGTAATTTTTTTAACCTTTAGAGGACGGGGATTTGGGATTCTGGGTCTCCTTCAGAAAATGCGTAAAAAAGGTATCTCATATGTTAAAACTATCATGGGTAAAGGGTCGATAATGCGTCGCTCCCGTATACGGGTGTTCCCGTCCGGAGAGGTAAGGCTAATCTTAAATTTTTCCATTTTGAAAAAATTCCATTGTTTTACTCATAATTGGCTAAAAAATTTTTCAAATGCATTTTAATATCACTCTCATAAAATAATTATGAGAGTATTGTAAAAATAAAAAAAAAATTTTTTGTCCACCATAATCGATTCGCCATCTTGAATTTTCAAAAACTGATTTCAGATTCATTCACAATTATTTCAAAAGGCTATATATATATACATTTATCAAATCGATTTCTAGCGAATGTAAAACATTTAGTCTCCAATGCAGGAGTTATCCGCCGTCTTGGATTTTTGAAATCTATATTTATAAATTATTTCACATGTTATTTGTAACAAAAAAAAAACAAACAAAAAACCTATTTTCGTACAGAAAAGAGAAATTTTTGTCCTTCACCCGTATACGGGTTTTCCCGTCCTCTAAAGGTTAAATAGACGTCTAGGCCAATTCTGGTCTACAGAATTTGAAAGAAGAGACTTTATACCATTGGAAACACTGTATTTGGAATTTTTTTCAGGATGTTTACATAAAAAGTTAGAGCGTCGAATGTTGAGAAAAAATCGACATTTGGCCGTTAATGGCTTAAGTTCTACTGGATATCCTCCCATATAAAGAAGTTTATAGGAAATGAGGGCGCTGATGCTCTTGCCAAAAGCACAATAATCGAATTTGAGTAATTCCTCTGTAATTACTCAAATTCCATTCACAGCTTTTTATGAATTACCATGAAGGCAGTGGTTTTCGAACGGGTACCGAATTGCGAACACTTTCGCAAAACATTCACTGTAATAATTTTATTTTTATTTAAATAACTAATATAAAATCTTAAAACTTTACATATGGATGTCAAAATTGACGCGAAGAAGTCCAAAATATGAATGAGGGTCTATTTTCTTGAAAAAATAAAGATAGAAAGATAGAACGTGATAGAAAGAAGTAAAAATTTGTAAACAACGAAAAAAAAACATATGCGCTTGAAAGTTAGTATGGCAAGATAATGCGTATATCCGTAGTCCCGTGTCTCACCGGGCCCCGTGAATTGGGCACCCAACCTTATTTTTACGATTGTCCTTAATAAAATTCGGAGATATTTAAAAATGAAATTAAAAAATTTGTCACTCCAGCTCCCGCAATCGAATTAAGTTTTTTTATTCAAGAATTCACGTGAATGAATGTACCATAGGTTAAATTATAGCTTTTAATTTGCCAAAATTGATCGCACAATTATTTCTTGAATACTTTATTGCAATTTTTTAAAAAATTAGTACTATTTATGTGCCGATTAATTACTTATGATACAGGAATACGGAACGTGTAATTTAAGATTTCTAATGGAAGTAATGTGGGAAGCCGAATTGTCTATGCGCCTTTCACTTAGCATTGTATAAATAAATAGTATATACTTTTTTCTAGAAATTGGCTCTAATTATAATAATAAACGAAAACCCCTCTGCCTCCGAACCCCAATGTTGTTCACCTTCATCGCCCGCTTATATTACTAGAGAAATAATCTTTAGAGTGTCACTTTCGCGTACGCTAAAGTTAACGTTTACATACACTTCTGAGGCCACCTAGACTGACTTATAATTAACATAGTCTGTGCATCAAAAAATAAATCAAATAGTGCTATTGGCAATAATAAATAGTAATAATTAAGTATCGCAAATCCAATTTTGTATTCCACTGACACTCGAGACACTTTAACCTCTTACGTGATGTGTTTGAAAACTGATTTCTTTACATTTTTCTCTATCATTTATTCTTAATTAAATTATGTATATTTTTAAACTTTCTTTGAATGAAATTGCAGAGAAAGAATCATTTTATCATATAGACTTTTTTTTTATTGCTAATCAGACTAAGAGATGAGGACTATGGTGGCTCGGTCGGCACATCTATGAATTTGTAATCTGGAGGTCTCGGGTTCGAGCCCAAGTCCATTTTGAATGAATCCATTTTCATGTTTTTTAGGTGATTGAAGCAGACGGACAATCTTTATACTGTACAGAAAGAATATGTATCTGGTCGAAAAATTGAAAAAAAACTTAAAAATTCAATAACAGGAACGGAAAATAGCCTCATTGATCACAACATTAAGAATTTTCTCTGGCAAATCAATTTTAAGATAATTTTTTTTTTTTGAACTCTGCATTCAAACTAATTTTGATGCGCATTATTTATTTCTGAAAGTTTAATATGCGTTGCGGTATTATATAGCAATCGAGATATTTAATTTCAAAGTTTGAGATTTTAACATATAAAGTATATGCTTAGTATATATATTAAATAGAATAGAACTGAATTCTTTAAAAAACTAGTACGTCATATTTGGCTAAAAACTTCAAAGATGCGGTATTAACTTCAATGATACTACAATTTAAAGATATTGTAATATCTTTGAAGTATAGATATACTTGTTATAATATTACAACTATATATATACATATATTATCGTACAATTTGTACAAGTTGTATGCTGCATTTCTTTTTTTATATTTATATTATTTTTACATTATTTATTTATATTTTAGAGTTTTATGGTACATAATAATTAATATATTTGATTAAAATGATGCTATTTAACGATGACTTATAAAAAGAAACAAACTTTTCGATGATACGAACCAGAGAACGTCCTTAAGCTATTCCAAAAATATAAAAGTCGTGATAAAACAAGAGCATGTATGGACCAATTGAAAAAGGCATTTTTAGCTTCACTGGCGTAAAAAAATGAATAGAACGAGACCTGTTAGATCCAAATCGGCTCTCTGTTACTTAGTTGCCGCGATGTATATAGAAGTGCATACACGGGCACACGCGTTCGTGGGAAAAAATTTCTATGGTTATTCCGAAAAATTTGAAATATTTATATATGCTATACTTTTTTTTGTTGCAAGCTTCTATTTGACTGAAGCAAAACTGTTATTCTCAATAATCCTTAATGTCCTTAAATTTTTAAAAAATGTACTAAATGTTTACAATTTTGTTATAAATATAATGCTGAATCACAATTTTATCCTCAATGTGCAGGACAATTTCTACTACAATAGCCCGCGTACTGTCTGGTTTTCGACTAAAACATACTGCTTACCCTCTGTTTCAGCTCAGTGCAATATATTAACCTGGGGTAGGCACGAACCTCACGCACTTACGCAGTTGGTTGCGCGTGTTATATTCAGCTCCCGTGTCCAACAAAAACCACTAACTCGAGGATTAATACCTCAAAGAGCCGTGAAAATGTCCAACAACTTTCCTCATCTCTCGTTTCCACAAGACACATTGTATTAAACGCAGAAGGACAGAGAGTGAGAGAGAGAGAGAGAGATCGGGACAACTACCACTGCTCTACGCCATCAACTGCACACGCGCCGAAAGGTCTATTTACTCAGGCAGTCCGAAAAAGCAAGTGTATACCGCACGTCGTGGACGCAAACTTTTTCCAACCCCTCGGCCCCTCCCCTTTCACTCGAAGACCGAGAAAAAAAAATACGGGATAGAGAAGAATGAAAAGAAGAGGAGGCAGTGATGCCAGCCAAAGGTATAAAGTGAAACAAATGACGGGCGAAGGAAAAAATCTCTCCGAGAGAACGTGTATTAGAGAGGAAGAAAAACGGGGAGTATAATATACTGCTATTGGTCATTCGTTCTTTCTTTCTTTCCTTCTGTCCTTGGTCATGCCAAGAGTCGCTCGTAAAACGCGTGCGTAGTTGGACACTTACGCGCCAGATATTAGTGGGTATTTTAGAAAGTACCTGTTCAAATATATTCATTGGGTGTCGATTTGCAGCATCTCATAATTTTTAATGACTCAAAGTATCGGCTTTAAATTGTGGAGCTCTGAATTTAAATAGCTTGTGTAAACATTCGAGAAATGACAGTGCATTTGGAAGAAACGTCAGAGTTATATTTGCCCACATTGACATTTGTAGGTATTACTTACTTTATATCTTTTAAAAATGAACGTTAGTATATGCCTTATTATGAAAGGTTTTTGTATGACTTTTAATAATAATTGTAATTTAATAATGTTTTAAATCAATACTATTACTTTTTAAATTTAGATACCTAAGTATAGTGTATTATTTGTTTTATAAAAAATAGGATTGAGAACGTAACTACTTTCCAGCCCTTTTGAAATTCTATATTTTAGTTATGCTGATTGATAATCATATAACAATACTTAAAACTAAAAATAGAGTATAATTAATTCATATAAAATAAGAAAAAAGAATTTAATAAAATTTTGATAGACATACTTTAAAAACTTGTTACATTAAAGCTATCATTTATGTTTCAAATTGGAACAGCAAAATAAATATTAATTGTTTTTATTATTCTTTTACAATATTAATCTGCTAATAATCAAATATATTCTATTAACGGTAAATACTACATACGCGGATATACTATATAATATGTGATTTCATGTTATTTAAATCTTCTAATTGTGCTTGTAGGCCTGAAATGACGATTATTAATTACGAAAACACAATAATAAGTTTATAAGTATGTATTTACTCATTTAGGATTTATATTACTGTGCCGACGGAAAGTTATTCGTAGTTTCCGTATGTATTAAAATTTTTTATTTATCTTTTAGTATGATTCAGCTCATTAGTAATACCAGTTTTTTCTTTTTTATAAAGTAAATCTTACTTGATTATAGATTTTGAAAATTTAAAATACCGTGTTTTTAGACACATTATTACTGTTAAAAGATCTAAAGAGTACATGTGACTTTGAAAAGTAAAGTAACGACTACCGACTCTGTCAAAGAGACTTATCACTTTGTAGGAGTCGTAATTAAGAATTTAGAAATGTAATTGTGATTTTTCATATATAGCTATTTCTTTTCTTGTATTTATATACAATAATGTATATTACAATTGAAATTATAACTAAAATATAGTTACAATATTACAACTACAAATCAGTATTTGTAAAATGCGGGATTGTGTATATATGCGAGTCACAACGCAATGGGTTACGAATGAAGGCTGTGTAAATTGGTTACAAAGTGCTCTTTTATTTATTATGTCCAGTTTATAGATGTAAACTACTGATTTTCATGCAGGAGTGGAATTAAATTCCAAGTCATCATTAATTTCATTCCTAATTTAGCCCTTCGATATATAATTCGTGTTCTTGAAATTAAATGATACATAATAAACCAAGGAAAAAAATCGCGACATGCAAGTTATAACCTGCTGGAATAGTCAAATCTGCTCTTGATGTGTTCACATAATGCTCACAACCTACACGCGAGCATTTCATTGCTCGCAAATTACACTGCGCACGTGCATACCACGCACATGTGCCGTATATAAAATGTTTAGCACGTGTTCGTTGTAGGTATATATTCCGAGAATAACTGGAACAATGTCTTCTTTTCATTTTCTCGTTCAGCCACGAGTTAACTGTCTCTTATTCATAAAAAGTTGTCATTTACAAATGCCAGTTTATACATTTTCGAGAAACATTTAGAGGTAATTGTCACGGAGTCTCTTCTAACTTTAATATAAAAATTTTTCTTATTGTAAATCTGGAAATCACCGACTCGCATAATACAAAAAAAGCCTTCACTAAAGGTTATCGGCAAAATCAACTGGTACGGCGCACAGCCGAGAATAGAGCAGAGGCATCCCAACCCGCGTCTTTGAAAAATCCACTCGCCATTCCGGGATTTTCCCCGTAGATATCAGTCTTTGCCTTGTACGGGGCGCGTGAAATCGTAAAGCGTGAGGTCAGGTCTCACACGCACAAGCATTTCGGCCGGAGTGTTCGACGCGCTGTGTTTCGCGACAGAGAGGACAACGAGCCGGGGTGTACGAGAGTGAGAGAGAGAGAGAGAGAGAGAGAGAGAAAGAGGGGAGGAGACGGTAAGCGAGGGAGCGAGAGAAAACTCGCGTATACTGCAGACGAGGGGGAGAGAGGAGAGGTGGGAGTGAGAGATAGAGAGAGAAGGGGGTTGCAGGCTCGAGGAGGGTGAGAAAGCCTATCTGCGCTCTCGGCGGGACTGCGGACCAGCTCGCAGTAACGCGCCGAGCGCCGAGGGAAAACGACCGGTTCGCTGCTCGCGCCGGGAAGCCGCTCTCCCGCGCTCTTACATAGCCTCCTTTCTCCACTTTGTTTTTTTTTATCACCTTCCACATAAGGAGTATAGCACAACTCGAAGCTGCCGACGCTCGGACCCGCTATTCATCCGCGCATTCCTGGTGTGCCTGGCATCGCCGCTACGTATATAAGCGCTCGAAATCGCTTGCAGCCAACTTGTTCGCAAAGCCCTGGAGGAGATTTTGGCAGCGAGTCAGATATCAACAGGTTACAGATTGCGCCAACGGCTTATCTTGATTGACGCGTGCGCGCGCCCGTGAATCTGTGCTAGTACAGTGTGTGTATGTGTGTGTGTGTGTTCTCGGTGTGCAGTGAAAGTCGCGAGCTGCGAGGAAGCTTTGGACTCATTTTTTTTTATCGATTTCGGCGGACACGAGAAAGTGAAAATTCTCCGGTTTTGTTCTACGATCCCCTCTGCACTCCGTCCTTGTCGGCGCAGTTGGAAATAAACTTGTCGGCGGGAGCTACGAAGCTGCTGAGCTTCCACCGAGATTTTCCACGGTGCACCGATAAAAGCCACCGAGAGAACTAGTTTTAAGTTGGACGTGTGTAGGCGCATATATATATATAATCGCGGATCACTCAGTGATATTCCAACTTCAAATTATCAACATTCAAATTATTTCGTGCATCAAAAATAGTTGAAGCTACTATAGGCGCTACATCGCGGGATAAATCATACCTGGCATTGAAGGAAAAAGCGATCTCTCTCTTCCTCCCCGTCAGCGCTGGAAAGAACAATATAGAGGCAGAATCGACGCGCTTAGCATAAACGAGCGCTTTAAATGCGGCTCGGCCGACCTCTCGAGCGGAACTCGAGGAACAAGTGTGGTCATTAGCGTTGCGGCCCGAGTCCTCCCATAAAATGATTCGCATGGTGGATTTGAGTTCGACGCCGCTGCGGTCCCCGAGGCTATCGAGAGAACGAGGAGCTTTCCGAAGTGGACGCCAGGCTTGAAATTCGCCGAAAGCTCCTCTTTAACGCCTAGGTCACACTGTCTTTCCTATATATATATACATATACACACACATATATATAT
>UELV01181914.1:7883-22906 GCA_900490015.1 Megastigmus stigmatizans
ATTGAAATCAATTGTAATGTATTACACTTTATAAAGGAATTCACAATTGAAATGAATCAATTCAAACCCCCTTTTAAGAATTATTCAGCTCAATTGAAAATAATAGAATACCATTAAATATAATACAAATCGATTGAGTTTTATATCCACAATAGGGATAGAAATTCATTAAAGGTTATCAGAAATGAATATGAAATATAACAGTTGAAACCAATTAAGCAATTGAGATCAATTGCGATGTATTGGACTTTATGACGAAATTCACAATAGAAATCAATTAATTCAAACAGCCTTTTAAGAACTATTCAGCTCAATTGAAAATAATAGAATACCATTAAATCTCTAATCTGGGTCGAATGTGTATAATGTATGATTCTACCGTTTCCGTCTTTATTTCCTCTAATGGAGATTCAGCCCTAAACATCATATGTGTCGACTCTGTGAGTCTGCTGTCCGTCCCATCATACGAGCTAAAGAAATGCGCGTTCTCTGACATTGTATTATTGTGATTTGCCATTTCTTTCTTTGACTGACGCGAAAAACGCGAAAAGATGCTGCATTTCGAAATAATGTTGAAAGAAATAGTTATCACATGGCAATGCGATAATACAATGAAATATTTTGCTGATTTCAACACCCACTTAACATCAAATGTCGATTAAATTACAATAGCCTCAAGCGTTTAAAGTTACGCGAGTAATTTATTAATATCTATAGTCAAATAGTAATAAATTATATATTAATATATAATTTATTAATTATAATTTATTGATATCTATAGTCTCTGCTCGAGTTTGAAATTGCTTAATAATTCTTTAATTAAAACTTAATAAATAAATTTAATTTATTTAATAATAAAAATAAATAAGGGAGGCAAAATCCTTATTTATCCTTTATAGATTTAAATCTATAATTCCTTTTAACACCCACGGTAAAAGGGACGAAATAATATTATATACCGCGTGACACACTTAGCATGCACCACTTTTGAATTAAGTTTATTCGTAACTGGATAGAAAAATAAAAGTGTAGCAGGTTTCATTCTATGTTAAGTTGTAATAAAAATACAATGGTATAGCCAGAAATAATGTAAAAATTTTGGTCCAAAAGATAAAAAATTTATTTTCCGAAAAACATTTTTTTCGACAATATTTCTGCCATATTCTTGTCGACGGGATAGAAATAAGTCGAAATAGTTGTTTTTGGTTAGCGATAATATTTTTATCCTTTTGTAATAAATATTAGAAATATTAATTATTCATCGTCATTGCCGAAATTACGGGTCTAAAATGACCGTTCCAGTTGGATTCGTCGTCGTCACGTTACCAAGCGGCGAGCGGAGTGCGGCAACTTCACTCCGGTCTCCGATGATCTCGGAAAAAGTGTTTTTAAGGTTACGGAGAATACCGACTATACGGAGTGTTGTTTTGTCAATTTCTTGATATCGCCAACAAAATTGAGATGGAGGCTAATAGATGGCGGTAGATGAATATTTTCAGCATTGCATTATTTTTTTTTCTCTAGAACCAAGTAGAGTACTAACCGACATAATTATTTTTTCAAAAGTGGAAAAATAATTAATTAATTTATAATTATTCTCATTGAAAAGGATTCTGCTACATATTTTGAAAATTTAACTCAGATTTTCCGAGCAAAGTATAAAACAAGCTGTACTCTTCTACAAAGGTTATAGAATATGGAATTTCCGAACTAATAGTGCAGATGCTTGACTTTGCAGTTTACGAACCATGCACGTCTAATTATTAGTTCATTATTTTTTTTTTTTTTTTTTTTTTTTGATTAAATGAAATCTATTAAAATATATTTTATGGTGAGCGTTTTCTAGTCAACGTTTGAATAGAACGTGAACGTTCAAGTTGTGTTCACTATTACAAAGCCCTGTAAATGTCTGTTAGTTTTCTATACAAGATAATATTTTGATATATTCATAAGCATTGCTGACAAACATTTTTAACACTTTATTACCCACGGATTTCAGTTTCGGAATTGAAAATCGAATAACGAGATTGAGTTTTAACCCAAAGAGTGAACGAAAAATTCTTAAATTTTTGACTAACAGATCTTAATCCCCTGGTTTAGTGTTCTCAAACGAACAAGAATATCCATATGGTACTCTTAATTTATAATTTATGGACTTCAAAAATTTTGTATTACAATAGAAATTGAAGAAATTACTGCAGTACTTTGTGCTGGTACTTTTGAATAATGACTGTAAATATGGATACTTTGTTCATAATAATTTGAATTTTTTCCAATTCGGATATATATCTTCCTGCAGAGTTCATATGTGAGAGCGGGGTGCCTTAGGTTGCCATATAGGCAGACACTTAGTTCTACGCAGATGTATGTATGTATGAATGTATGTATGTCAGAAAGTATGCGTGAAAGAATGGAAAAAGGTATGGCAGAAAGTATGCGTAAAAGTATGCAAAAAGGTATGGCAGGAAGTATGCGTAAAAGTATGGAAAAAGGTATGGCAGGAAGTATGCGTAAAAGTATGGAAAAAGGTATGGCACAAAGTATGCCTAAAAGTATAAACAAAATCAAATATAGGCATGTGGAGGATCGAAATCTAAGTGATGTGTACTAAAAAGTAGAAGACTAACGGACTTGTACAGGGCTTTGTAATAGTGAACACGTTCGTTCACTCTTTGGAAAAATAATTATGTCGGTTTGTACTTTACTTGGTTCTCGAGAAAACAAAATAATGCAATGCTGAAAATATTCATCTACCGCCATCTATTATCCTCCATCTCAATTTTGTTGACGATATCAAGAAATTGACAAAACACTTATTTCTATCCCGTCTACAAGAATATGGTAGAAATATTGTCGAAAAAAATTTTTTTTGGAATATAAATTTTTTATCTTTTGGACCAAAATTTTTACATTAATTCTGGCTATACCATTGAATTCTTATTACAACTTAACATCATATGAGACCTGTTACACTTTTATTTTTCTATCCAGTTACGAATAAATTTAATTCAAATGTGGTGCGTGCTAAGTGTGTCACGCGGTAGTGATAATATAATTCACTTACCTTAATAGGACCAAGACGATCAGCAAACAGAATCCGGCGATTCTTGACATCCTCTCAGATAATAGGCCCTTGGACTGAATGGTCTTCCTTCAGTGAATATTTACCACGATACGCGAACGCGAATTCTAACCTTGGCGCTCACTGGCGATACCCCACACTTAGTGCCAAATTTCTTATGTTACGTCCCGAAGGGACGTAAATAATTATTATTTAAATTATAAATATATAATTTATGTGGTACGGTTACCGTCTCAATTGGATAGCTTTAGTGTCCAATTGTTTATTGTGAGGTTGGGTTAGAATTTTTAGTCAGAATCTTTTAGTTTGAACGTTCATAGTTTATTAATGACTACCCGAGAGAGATCGCGTATACTTGACGTGTCTACTCGAGGGACTCTGACTGTGATCGGCTCCATCGGCTCGACCTGTCTCTGATTGAAGCTTAAAATGGACTGACTAATGTGTCTCTCTGGATTAGGCAGGATACCTCGGTTCCTGCCGAAAATCCAGAGAGGTTGTAAAGATAAGTATGTCAGGAGTCCGTCGAGTAATGACAGATCGAGAAAAATATAGTATAAAGGTGTGTGTGTGTTCGACCTTTGAAGAATGCGATCACTGTGCTTTTGCGTATGGTTAAAGCTAAAGAGATGTATCGACAGAGGTCGGTATGTGAAATGAAATGTAGTAATATGAATATACGTTTCACGTATAGATAAGTTTATATAGCCTTACTTTGACATTGAATTAAATTATAATAGCGTTTGACATTTGTTTATATAGAGATTATTTTACATATTCAAATTCTTTGCAACCTTTAATATGTGCCTCTAGTTTTCTAAAAGAATCTCGTGTTTGATATGTAAGATAAATGTAAATAATGTATCTAAAAAAACCGTCATCATAAAGAGCTTAAACTTATAGCTTAACTAAATTTGTTAATTTTTCAATTTCTTTTCTTGAATTTTAAGTCGGTAACCCCCTTTAAATTATCAAGTCTATTATCATGAATTTTGTGAGAAGTCGGGGCTGCCTCCTTAAATTGCAAAGTTTAATTTTTTTTTTTGTAAAAACAAAATCGTCATAACTTTAGATTACAAAAGTAGAAAGGGCATAGTAGTTATTGCAGAAGTCAATACTTTAGATTTTTAAAATTGAGATGACCTTCTGGACAATGATTTATTCAAACAAATTTGTCAAAAAGGCTCATTCGTGATTTTTAGAGCTATCGATAGATAATGGCTGATCTTGAAGTTTCATTCATATTGATATATATTTTTTTTTACAAAAAACATCTATTTTAGCCATGGGTATGAAAACTATGTTGTAACCAGTATAGAGTAAGAAGACATTTAATATTAAAGTCAAACAAAAACATCATTTTATGTAAACCTGTGTCCAAAATGCTTATACATGAATTTTAGAGTTAGCGACAGAAAGTAAGTACTCCTCACATTTAATTTTTCACTAAAATTCTTACACAAAAAGCATTAGTTTTAGCCATGGGTTTGAAAAGTGCATTTCATCCAGTGTAGAATAAAAGGATATGTAGCATTAAACCCAAATAAACATTATATTAAGTTGTAACGCTAGAGCAAGCATGCACTTAAGGTGGCGCTGGGGCAGCGTGCTCTACCGCGAGTCTGCACCCACAGCGTAGAACACTCGGACTGCTGGTATAACGGCGTGTCTCTACCGCGAGTCTCAACCCACAGCGTAGGGACACTCGGACTGTTTTACCTTTCCGCGGGAAGAAAGGAGTGAGATATTTGATTAAATAATAATAAGAAATCTTTATTCAGCTGTAGGTACAGTCGGTTCTGGATCGGCTCGGTCGGTAATGCTGTAAATGAAAGCTTACTGTTAGTTGGCTGTTACTTAAAACTATTAGACTTATCTAGGGTTAATAGTGTAGAGAACTTAGGTTAAGTGTGCATCTAAACGTGTGTGTGCTTAAGGCTAATTAGACGAATAGTATATATAATGTCGGTCGGTAATCAGTCCTCGATCACGCTTAATCGGGGGCTTATCCCTTAACCCGCTCGGTACCACCCACCACAGGTGTGCCTTTAAGGCTGGGATTCGGAGCTCAGAGAGCGGTAACGGTTCCGGCGTATGACGGTACAGTCGGTAGGACAGAGTCCTGTAATGTTGGTAATAGGACGGTGGAGGCTCAGGTACGGAGGGGCAGTAGTATTGCTACTACCCCTATCGGGTGTGTAGTGGTTGGTGATGAGCGTTCACATTTAACGCTTTTTGTGCTTTTGTGTAAAGATAGAGGGGAACGATGCGCCCTCTATCTGTGTGTGGCGACTGGAGGTCTCGTCCTGCCAGAAGCACTATGGCGCGCAGTCAAGTCCGACCTTAGGGCCTTCCACTGGCTCTTAACAATAGCCTTTGACTTGGTGGAGCGTCCTTATGCTCGGTATATGGGTCTCCTATATAACTGAAGGAACACTTTTCTTGGTGCACGAGAGCGGTTTAGCACGCGCTCGCGCTCGCGTAGCCGCCTAGCGGTCACGCGGTGTGCCAGCGTTACAAAGTGAACCCGTACTATTAAAAAGCCTTTTATCAGAATTTTAGAGCTACCGATAGAAAGTGATGGATTCTCAAGTTTCACCAGCGATTAGTAAGAAATTGCCAGTGAGGTACGCTGAACCCGTGCCAGTCCAATTTTGCAGTGAGCTAGCGGCGCCACGAGGACGTGCATGGAACCATACATATCAGCCAGTGCAATTCTTGAGAGAAGTTAATAGCGAGATAGAGAGAGGGTGCAGCTGGACATACGGCACCGAGTAAGTACTAACAGTACTCTGACGACGTGTACGTGCGTGCGTGTATGTGAATTGTGGTCGTTATGCCGCGCGTTTACTGCCTTCTCGGATCGCGTATATTTCATATATGATTATTGTGTTTAATTGAATTAAAGAATATATGGATTTAAACTAGATTCATGTAGTTCATTCTTTATGTGATAGTCCTTGAGTTTTCCCCTTAATATCCCGCTATTACCGCCGCCTCCGCAGGCACAGTAGAAAAGCGTTTCTACTGCCCATGGTTAATAAATTGTTATTGCTACCACTTTCTGCAGGTAAATATAAATTATCGTTGACAAATTTTTATCGGTCTTCAATTAAATGAAGTTTAGCAATTTACACTGAAAATTTGTTTCACTGAACCTAAATAAATAGAATAAATAAGCAAAAATACTTATTTGACGCATGCTATAAGCAAAAAATAAATATGCTGAAGAATGATATTTAACTTCTTTTATTAAAGTCAAAGTTTCCTTAAAATCCGATTCTGTTTCATTACAAAGTCCAGCAATAAAGTCACTTGAAAGTGTTACATTTATATAGCACAACATAACCTTAATTCGCCTGGTTTGTTTTTGTATAAAACTTTCCATTTAGATAGAAATATCTCTATAACTATTAATTGATATCTTCTTTAATTAATTATTACTAACTTCTTTAATTAATGCTCTGATGTGTCATATGATGAACCTTATCAAGGCACAGCATATTTTATAATATGCAAAAAACTCGCAATGTTTTATTAAGTACAAAGAAGTATAAATAGTCATCTGCTTTCTTTTTATTTTCTCGTATTATAAATCTGAGATGATCGAACGACCATGAAAGCAGACCACGCTCCACATTCAACAGGTGGCTGTATGATAGTAATGCTATAGTTCGCGTATACAGTTCGTCTATACGGAAACTATACTAAGTGTTGGACACTGATGCTATAGTTCGCATATGGAGTTCGCCTATACAGAAACTATGACTGAGTATCTTACTGTCTGACAGGACTAAAAACCGTTCTGCGGAAATCAATTGGCCTGGTCGAAAATTGACTATACTGTTATAATCGAACGACATATGCTACAGACGTATACGTTTTTTTTAATAGAAATTTTATTAAAAAAGCTTTAGTTTAATGTATGTACAAGCTACAATTACTTATTGAATAGATAAAATAAGTAGGGTGCATAATTCGCTTAGGTTAGAAAACCCCAATTTTGATGTATATAATAGTACAGTCGTCGATGTTGCAGCGGACCACATACTTGTCCGTGGCGCACTGATGCGCATCTTGATATGTTACAAGCTAGTGTGTCGATAATATGGTCTGATAATAGTTTAGTAAAATGGCTACATGTACGCATTAAAATCTTTAAGCATTGCGTTTGCCGTATTACAGTGACTTACATACAAATCGTGAATAGTTTATCGTTGACTATAAAATAAACTTTTTACATTGATAATATTTATTTTCGTTGAGAGCTAATGACAGTTTATTATTATTTTTTTCTTTAAGATACTATGTATTTGAAATATACTTAAAAGAACAATTAGTTCTTGTTGTAACAAAATATCTTTTAATTGTAAGAGAAAAGTAAGTGATTTCAATTCGATTTCGTCCCAGTAGAGATTTTGCATTATAAAGTGACATTTAAGGATAAACAAAGTTATTCTAATAATATTTAGTATTTAAGCATTTGTTTTAAATTTTAAATATATAAAGGAAGTTTTTTAATTGATAAAAAGATTGAGTACTGATGTTTTCATTGGTATGAGTGATTATTGAAGGAAGTATAAATAATAGGCTGTATTTATTATGAGTTTTTAAGTTTTGTTCTTCTTCTCCATGTTTATTTTCCTTTCTCGAATACAAACTGAGTTGATTTTTTCTATCTATTGTACGTATCTACTGGTCATTTTATCATTCAATAATTTTAACATTATACAATTTTAACAACGCTTAAATTTATGATGTAAGTAGGTAAAAGAGATTCTTTGATTATGGATTTTACCAGTTTTCGATTCTGGCTATTATCTACCGTATGTTCTTCTTTACCATAATTTTTAATAAAAATAGTGTTTTACGTGTTTACCAGAGTTTTCACTTTTCCAAGTAGAAATATGATTTGTTTTTGTGATTCATTTTTTCTCGTAGTTTTAAAATTTTGTGACGATTGGCTTCACTAGTTAGGATTTTAGATTTTGGTAAAGGGCCCATTACATCACTTGCAACGACTTGCCTTGGTCTAGTGACGGTCCTTCGCTCCATAAGCCTTGCAGGTGCATGTTTTACGATGCAGTTCCTTTCTGCCGGAGACAGAGTCCGACTCACAAAATTGAGCACATTCTCTTCTCTATCTATCACCTGGAGATATACTGCTCCGAACCCAGTATCGTTGGCATTTGTTTGTATAACCAAATGCACATCAAAGCGTGGCGCTGCAGCACTGAAGCGCTTGCTAGTAGCGCTTTGATCTGCTCAAAAGACGATTGTTGCTCTTCGAACCACTCATACTTCCTAGCTTTCTTTGTTAGCTGGGTGAGTGGCTCAGCAATTGTGGTAATATATTTCCAAAATTTCCTATACCATGATTCCAAGCCCAAGAAACTTTGAAGCTGTTTAAATATATATATTTTATCCTGCCATCCAGAGAAGATCTAGCCGAAATCCTTCTCGGTTCATGATTACTCCGAGGTATTTTGCCTCTCCTTGACAAAATACGCTGGTCTCATGGTTGATAGTGAGCCCCGCCTTGTTAATTCATCTAAGCACTTGCTCCAGCCGCTCTAGATGTTCTACAATAGTTTCAGTTGCGACAATTATGTCGTCAAAATAACTGAAAGCATAAGGCATGAGCTCTAGGCCTATCACTCGATCTATGACCCTCGAAAAGGACGCTCGGGCGTAACATAGGCCAAAAGGCAGCTTTTATACTGATTTATGAACATTGCTGGCACCTTAAATACTTTGATCTGCTTTATTGTAACTGCCGTTATTCTTTTTCACCATAACGATAGGGTATACCTGCCGCTATCAGGAGGTTTAGTAACTCCAGCCTCAGAAAATTCTTTAATTGGCTGTGCATTTCCTCCTCAATTTTCTTTGAAGCAGGATAACGCTTTTCTTGGTCGGTCGGCTTGAGGTGACATCTATCTCGTGCTCCACCCACGTAGTGCACCTGTATATCTCTTCTGGTGCTCTAATCGTCCAATATGGTTCGTTATACGTAACAGTCGTTATGTCTGATCACAAGTACAGGCTACTTATGCAGCATTTTTGGCCAGTGTTATAATTAGCATTGAAGAGGATCATCTCTATGTACTCGATACATTGTAAACAGATTTATAAAGAAAATGCTAATTTGCCTGGTGGATATTGAGAGAGGTATTTTTATTTTAATATATAACTCTTATGTTATAGCGTTAAATATATATATATATAACTCATATTTTATCCGTTTTTAAAATTACTTAAAAGGCGTTTATTTAGTATTTTAGAAAATTGGGACTTGAAAGGCCTAATACGTAATACTATTGGTTTTAATGGTGCACCTGTTTTGTGTATTTTTGACAGTCCACAGATCTTTGGTAAATTAGTATCTATTTGAGTCATTATTATGTATCTTTTTATTAAAATAATTATTAGTGGTTATTTGTTCATTATATATTTACTATTATTTTATAAAATTTTAAAGGAATTTTATTCCCAAGTTCATGTCTATATTACGATCAAATGATAACAATTTCATTTTTTCCTTATAAGTTTTATTAATAGAGCTACCGTAATACGGAAAGAACAAAACGCTAGATATAGTCAAGACTTACGCGAGTAGTCAAGTAAGAGTTCTTCTGCAACATCAACGTATAACTAAATTAAGTAATTTTAATATGAGGGACTGAAATATAACAAAAGGACTCGCGACGCTCGCGCGCCCTGAAAGGAAAAAAACAATAAAAACACTCATTTCTTTTTATCTATTGAAAATTTTGATTCGAAACGTTACTGAAGCATTCTGTAGTGCTTACTGCATAATATTGTACTTTAAAAATTTCGAAATTCATAACACACGTTTATCATTTGAAAGAAAGAATATACAATATTATTGCCAGAATTTTATTTTCTATTTTTTAATCCTACTAAAAAAATATTTTTTAAAGTTGTAACACACTGCATAAGTTTATACGTGTATTCAAGAATATTTTTCTAAAATTTTAAAAGATTTCGTGCACATGTCTTCGAGTAATGGCGAGTTGATGTCAAAATAATTTGTATAAATCCCTTTCAATCGCGCGAGGCTTCTACTGTAAGCTTCGAGCATGTAAACCTGGAGTAAACATCCCATGCGGAATTGTGACGTGTGGAAAAACAGTTTTATGACATACTATCTCTCTCGCACAACACGCGGATTGGTGCAAGTGCTTAGACGAGTTAACAAGGCGGGGCTCACTATCAACCATGAGACCAGTGTATTTTGGAAAAATACCTCGGAGTGATCGTGAACCGAGAAGGATTTCGGCTAGATCTTCTCTGGGTGGCGCAGGATAAAATATATATATTTAAACAGCTTCAAAGTTTCTTGGGCTTGGAGTCATGGTATAGAAAGTTTTGGAAATATATTACCACGATTGCTGAGCCACTCACCCACCTGAAAAAGAAAGCTAGGAAGTATGAGTGGTTCGAAGAGCAACAAACGTCTTTTGAGCAGATCAAAGCGCTACTAGCAATCGCTTCAGTGCTGCATCGCCACGTTTTGATGTGCATTTGTCTCTCTCTCTCTCTCTCTCTCTCGCACACTGGAGGCACTATTCCGCTTTGGATTCCTACTCCAGGTGTATATGTTTGAAGACTGAAAGTGCCTACATCAGAAGCCTGAGGTAACAATAGCAAAGAGAACTCAGGTAAATCTAACGTTTTTTCTTGTCCATGAACGTTACCCTTATTACCTCATTTCGAAAATTCTATCAGAATATTCAATGTCTCTCGGTTTCTTTCGGACTCGGTAACGTCGTTCTATTTATTATCCCACTTACTGCTAATCGGCAACGAAGGTCTGCGGTGTATCCCTAAAAAAAGCACATGTAATCTTTTTATGGAGGAAGTTGTATCAGTTGAGCGAAGCTTGGTAGCGAACTTGGTGTCCTCCGTGTTGTGACCCCATCGCTATACGGACAAGCTACCGCAGGTCTCACAATCATTAATATTAACATTTATATTAACTTTATTATTCATACTTTAAATGCCAACAAAATTTAATGTTTTACTTTATTTCTATATCTTACTTTATATTTCAGAAGAAAATTGAAACGATTAAATTTGGGTGGTAACGATTTAATTCATATACCAACATCTTCCTTAGCATCCCTTCATATGCTGAAAAAGTTGGAGATTCAGGAAAATCGCATACCTGTTATACAAGAAGGAAACTTTCAAGGTAAAATAAAGAAGTATACATCTTTCTATTTTTGAAAAGCCTTTGTATGTCTATAAAAATTATCGTGTCTTTTCTTGTGGATTAATATTAATTAATATTCTTTTATAAACTATACACTGCTTTGCGTTACGATTATTTATTTTTTTTTACAGCATTGGGATTGAGTTTTGACGAGTCTATTTATAGTGCGTTGACCGTGAACACCAAATTTGGGAAGACTTTTTTTTGATAAAGGCTAAAATTGATTTTTCTTTCATGTTTTTTTTTCGCAAAACATAGTCTGTATAATTTTTTGTGAGGCGACGTATCACTCCGAAAAATCAATATAATTTTGGGTGATTGAAACCGAAAAAGGTACTTCGCTCAATTTTTTCAGATCTTTTTGTAATATAGCATTCCCGTAAAAAATTGAGTCTCAAAGAAAGAAAACCAGAAATGGTCAAGATGAGGGATTTTGTACTATATAGTTAAGCTTCATTTATTGCAGAAAATGAATTGAGTTTGGAGAACATGCAGGTTTTTGAAAATAATTTTTTGGTACATATTACATTTAATTTTATAATGATCACACTGAAAAAAAAATCCTCTCACATCAGTGTGCATAGTTTTCTACAATAGTGTGTATAGTGCATAGTTTTTCCCCCTGCCCACTAGATGTCACAACGTTCTGAGTGCGAAAAACTGCCACCTCATTCGCCGCACCCACTCGAACTCGTCATTCTTTTAGAGTATAAAGCTAAAAATTGTTACTTTCAGGGTTCAAACGGGAATAAATAATTTTATTGGGTGGGATGTAATCTCTTCGAACGAAGTCCTTCATATAATTGCAATCGAATTTCACTTGCAGGTTAGTTCGTTTGATCGTTCAATTATATTTCATGATCCGTTCTTGACATTACACATGTTCAGAGACAGCAATTTTTTCAGAGACAAGTTGTTCAGAAATAGCAATTTTTCCTTTTTCGTTTTCTTTTTTTTTTTATTGAAAACTACAAAATTAAATATTATACATAATTTTATTAAAACATATAAAAATTGTTCTTAACTCTTATAAAAATAATCTCAAGACTTAGATAAAGTATCTTAGGGTGATTTCCCTTGCTAATAATACTTTCATGACTGTAGTACAGCTTTAGAAAAATCTGTATTATTCTGTGCGGATGATCTGTGATAAAATTTTGTAAAGACTTCTGAGCTCCTTGACCATCCCGCAGTCTGTCTAATTGTGGCTAAATTTATCCCTTTACTAAACGCTTCCGATGTTGCCACATGCCTCGCTGAATGAACAGAGAAAATTGAGGTATTAATTCCACGTATGTGTAACACTGCCTTGATCCAACGACTAAAGGTTTGTATCGTTATTTTTTGGAATGGTTTTCTAATTGAAATAAATAAATTTGGAATGATACCTCGGACTCTTTTTGCTCTTCTAATATATTTTAGAAGCGTTGCCATGACACCTAATTCGGGAAATTCTACAAATATCGAAAGCATGAGTAATGGTTGATAGCGACCTGGGCCTCAAGTTTTAATTAAGTCAGGAATTCAAATCTCTATTCCATTCGCTGATTCCCTTATATTTTCCATCTTTATACTTGCAAATGTCTGGGCCCTGTGGACCATATTTAAAGCTAGCAGCATCGCAGAGTTTTCTGTTAAATCTTGTAATGCTAAATTATTTAGTGGAAACAAACCTTTTAAATATTCTATCACTGGTGATGCATCCCATGTAAAAGTGTATTTCGGTCTAGCTAGACTTAATCTAAATGCTCTTTTTAAAAATCTAGTAATCATAGGATGCTCACCAACTTTATCATTAAAAATCAATGAAATTGCAGACCTATGAGAATTTAACGTCCCATATGACGCACTCGCATCAAAACAATCAGATAAGAATTCCACTAAATTTCCCCATGTTGGACTTAAACAATCAATCTTTTTTGTCTCACAAAAGACTCCATTTTTTAATGATGTTTGATATTGCTTTACTGTCGATGGTGCCAAAAAAACCAACATAATATCTGATGCTTTCTGCGGAATTCTTCTTAATACGAATGCTTTTCTGATATTTTTGCCCCCATCAAACGTAGATTCCTTGCTCTCGGATGTTGCTTTTTCCTACATGGAGACAAAAGAAGATCAGGACTAGGCCCTAAGACAATCTTACATTGATCTACAACTAAAGAGCGAAATAGAGGGTACCAAGGCTGTTTTGGCCAGCCTAGCACCAGAACTATACCTTTGGCTTTTTCATTCTTTATTTTAAGTAGGGTTTGTAAAACTAAGACGGGAAAGCGTAAAAATTAAAATTTGTCCATATTATAGTAAATGCATCAATTTCACTAGCTTCGTTTTCTGGGTACTGTCGCGTCCTGCCGCAGCGATGAACTTTTACGATCAAAATGGAACAAAGACTCGAAAGCATTAATCATTACAGCAAAGTTTGCACTAATGAGTGCCCCACGTTGGGCGCCAAAAATATAAATCAATATGTAACGTCCTGACGGGCGCACACAAAGATTAAATATTAATACTCTCCTTTTTGACCTGGACTCTCGTCCAATAGTCGGGGCTGGAGAACGTTGCCTACACGCCGATGCTTCTTAAATCTCTCCTCTACTTATCGCGTGGAAGTCTTCTAATCTAGCTACTTTTAACTGAAGCTGATCCACCAAACAGACCATGTTTCCCCATTCAAGAATGGTGAACTCCAAATCTCGAAACGCCAAGCAGACCAGGTTTGCCCGTTCAAGAATGGCGGCTACACTAAACTAGCTATCTAAGAGGGCCGGATATTCCGATCCTCGTTGGTAGTTTTTTTCAGATCTAAGAACGTCCAGAAATGATCCTACTTACACGTATATGCACTGTAACGCGGACTATATCTTCAAATACGATACTTAACTTTGACTAACCTTTTTATCCCTTCTCGTTTCTGCTCCTATTGTTTCTGCTTTTCCTGTTGAATTGGTAGATGGCTTGTTTTTGCGAAATAATACAACACCACTTATTTCGATATATAGTCTTAACACTTGAACCTTTATATTGCACGTTACTTAATTTCTTACAAACTCACTTGATTTCTTCACAATTTTACTTTCTCACCATTTCTACTCTTATAACCGTATTTATTTATTCAATAGACTTTGTTTTCTAGAGCCACCTGGTGCGCACTCGTTTTCGTTTTACTTCTTCCTCTCGCTTTCCCAACCGAACTTGTTCTATACTTGTATTTTATATTTTTCTTAGAGCCGCCTTGTACGCACTAACGGCGCACGCGTAACACGAAGAACGGAGATGAAGGACGAGGCAAAGCAGCGCCATATTGTTCTTCTCTCCCGTTCGAAAAATTGAAGAAATTTTATGAATTTATGTAGTTTTTGAACTCATTTTATTATTTAATCAAAGATTTTAATTTATACAACTCTTCACACCATAATGACATCAATTACAAACAATTTAAGACCAATTACATCAAAATTGATCAATCCGTTGGACCTGTAGGTTACGCTAAACTTCAAAATTTCATGTTTTCCAGAAAACAGCTTTAAATTTGAACGTACTATATCATCGAAAACGTTCACTATTCTTCTTACTCACAAAATATTAATTTATGCAGTTTTTCACACCACAATGTCATCAATTTCAAATAATTTAAGATGAATCCCATGAAAATTGATCAATCCGTTTAACTTGTAGGTTACGCCAAACCTCAAAATTGCA